>JAMKCH010011456.1:0-28043 GCA_023653785.1 Ophioderma brevispina
AAGTCGGTCTTGCAGGGTCGTTTTTTTGTCCGGGCATTCTCACCCATTGGAGTGTGTGTTGAATTTAACCTTCACACCACATAAAAGCGCCTTGCAGGAAACACTACCATGCCTCTGCTTTTCATAGATAATGTTGCATGTGCCATCAGTCCGCCGACGGCATCATCTCGTGTCACCTTTTTTCACAAAGTACATTAGTGGATAATCGTAATGTTTGTTGATGAACATACGAACACTGTGACCTTTTAACCCCGTCAAACTCCGCCACTGGCAACCAATCATCCTGTCCAGGTTTATGGCGTAAATAATTCTGCGTTGAAATTCATCCATTAGTACTTTTTTCACATTTGGAGATGAAAACAACGTGTGGATTCTTGTTTGTAGAGTTAAGTATTGTAAGATTCTACGAAGCCTTTTTGAGTAAGTTTTGTAACTCTTACGATGTCAGTAGAGGTGGGCTATAGAGGGCCTCATATTGGGTCACAGTTTTCAATCGACTCTTCGAACACACAGGCTCAAAATGATGACTTTATTATGCTTATCCCATTTCGAAGAAAACACATTAAAAAGTTGCGAAAAACTAGGGTCCCCAAACGAAAAATCCCAAAATGGCCGCCAATGGCCAAAAATCATATTTTTTGACCAATAACTTAATAGCTTTGTTTAATCACCTTCATTTTGTGGCAATATCCCATGTTTGGCCTACAAGGAATCCATTTATGCAATTTCTATCTCACCACCACTTTCCGTTTTCTCGATATGGCAGTTTTAGCCTAAAATTGGACAGCGAGGGAGCTTTCCCAAAAACATAGATATCGTAGAAAAATTTTAAATTTTAACTGGTGGGGCATCATCAAAGTTGATGCTCCTTTTACGAAGATTAGAGCCGTGTAACACTTACCATTTTCCCAAGGCATTAATTTAAATTTTGACAAACACTCCCATTGGAATGCGGGTCACGACTTTCTTACGTGTGGGTTTCATGGAGGGGCCTGTTAATGACATTAAAAAGCCTACAGTTGTAAAACCGCAAAACACTACGCAAGACAAATTTTCCGCATGTGTTTCATAATAACTCTCTCTTAAACTTTTTTGCAATGTTAAACTCACCATATCAATTGGAATGCGCATTTATGGGAAGCGCCTCGAAGGTCAATTTTAAGCAAAATGGCATTTTTCAAGAAAACTAAAGGCTATGGTGGGATGTAAAGTTTGCATAGCAGGATTCCTATACCCCAAAACATGGGTATTGCCACCAAAATTAACAAATTGAACAAAAATATGGAGTTAATGGTCAAAAATCAATTTTGACATTTGGCCGGCCATTTTGGATTTTTCTGATGGGCATCCGGTTTTCGCACTTTTTTTCATTTTGTTTTGTCTTGTTCGAAAGTGGGATCAGGGTGATTAAAGTCATCAAGATTAGCCTGTGTTCGAAGTGATCTGAAAACATTGACCTTCTATAGGCCCACCTCTAATGTCATGATGACTTTAGTTTTAAATTGGTGTTGGCCTATGGCGGAAACCAAGTCCCTGTACAGCAGCATTTAACCTTTATGTTAGCTGATACGATGATGTCCATGTTTAAAAGATGAATGAGACAAAAAAGGTTATGCTCAGCAAACATGACTGGCATGTGCCTGAGTCCTGTATCACGGCCAATGCACTCTGACGTTGTATTGTAAAACAATCGCCTGTCAGACCATGAGACAGAATTTCTCAGGCAAGCCTAACCCGCAATGTAGTATCTTATTACTGTAAACTACATTGGCTAATGTTGTGTGCTATTGCTCGTTTAGAGGGGTTTTAACGTGGCACAATCAATGCTTTTACATGTAACTTTGGCTCTGTGCATGCAGATTTTTCCTGCATGTAAAATTTCGTATTTTTTCAGTCCATTTTGTGTGGAAAAAATTGGGGTTGTGCATTTAAATTTTATTTTCTAAATTGACCCGCGACCCCTGGTTGTTGTATCTTCGCAAGGTATGATAACCATAATTATTTTGAAAAGGTTACCTCCATTGAATTTTTTTCTGAAAAAAATGAGGTCACTCTATCTGGAGGCCAATATTCTAGCGAAGTTATGGGAAATGTGTGTTTGCGGTTTTTCTAAATGCCGGTCCGTTCAATCGCGTCCCATTGGTTACCATGATTACTGTACAAACAGGTAGGCAATGGTCATTTTTTACAACATGGAGAAAGGATTTTCTTATTTAGGTGTCATATTGCAAAATCCTGCTATATGATTGTTCAAGTATCAAAATTGGATTATTTTGTTGTTTTCCTTCATAATAGGGTTTAGGGGTTCAAATTCCAAATTACTCTTTTCCAGTAGGATTACGTGTTAAGAAGTTGACTTCGATCACAGGTTTTGGTTTGAAGGAGCCCTCTATTGAGAGGAATGTGGTTATTCTTGCAAAAGGCTTTGTCAGTTTTATCCATATTGCGCCAAATTTGTGAGAAAGATTGATGTGTAGTCTTTATCCCCACCTGGCTTAGACTAAGTAAGTATTATGTCTGGAATCAATCTGAGAGCGCGTCGCCCTGCACCTATCGCAGCGAGTATTTGCGCCGAGCACAGCACGCAACAAAAGTACAATTTTACCCTCAGGCTCAGCTGAATTGGCCAATCACGCTAGTAATGTATAATTTACGTAACTAGGACGCTTGGTACTATAGTCATAATTCATTAATTCTGGACACGAACGACCAAAATACCGCATATGTGTGTATCCTTACCTTGGAAGCGTATAAATGTTGTTTAATGCCCCTTGACAACGACAATATAGCGCGTTAATGTAGGGTAGTCCGTGCATTGGTTGAATTCATGAACCTGCGTCAATCCTCTGTGCGTACGCCTGTCCCAGAATTAAAGATACGATTATAGGTGAATGCAGTCTGTGCATCCGATCAAAGCAACATTTTAAAGGCTCAAGTCAGATATTTTGAAATTTACCTTTTTCGTGTAGTAATTACAAATCGTCACTTACCACTAAAGATAGTTACCTATAACGCTCAATTCCAAAGTTGAGATGAATCAATCGGCTTTTTTCTTTATGAATGTATATAGCATTTATGTACGGTATTATAACAGTGCCATAGGAGTTCCTCTGTATAACAACATTCCGGATCCGGAATGTTATAACCAGGTTTTGATTTTCTATATGAAGGACTGCGATTTGAGCTTATCCCTTTCACATCCGTGATTTAGTCTCATGCAAAAACACGATTTGTTGAAAATTGAGGGCGCCCTACTCGGGAAAATCTCTGAGTCGGCCTTTAACACCTCCTATGTACACAAAGGCAAGCATTTTATAATACCGGCCACATGTTTTGATCGAGATCCCGATCACTTGAGCACTGTAAGTGTACGACCCGTCTCAGATTTGATTCCAAACATAATATATATAGTCGGACGAAATCCGTTGACAGAAGGCTGAAAAATCAGTCCGTGAAAATGTGGTGGTTGCTATGGAAAACCATGCATTGTTACAACCGGTACTTACAAGCGCGTTACGTGTGCAACGGGCATCTTATGAATGAGATGCGGTATGCCGTACAGCGCCTATGACGGGAAATACGGAAACATGAGTCATGAAACAGATTAATAAGAATACGGATGTGGGAACTGGGGTCATAACCTGTAAGGATGAGAAAAAAAAAAAAAAAACTTTACATGGGAGTTTGATGTGGTTATATTATGTGAACAAAATATTGCAGAAGACCTGTATAATAGGCCACTACAGGTTCGGCACACGGGGAGTACTTTTGAGATAAAAAGGTTAAAACACTGGTGAAATATTGACGTTTTTATTTTTTGGGAATGGAATGGGGTTTGCCACAGAATTTTAAAAATGATCAAGAAGTCTAAACAGGTTCATGTTATTTTGCTTTGGTTCGGTTGCGGTTAGTGTTGCCATACATGTAGTGTATCACTTTTCACTGATCGCTTCTGTTTCAGTGATCACTTCCTTTTCAGTGATCACTTTTTTTCCGTTTCAGTGATCATTTCCATTCCAGTGATCGCTCCCATTCACTCATCTAGCGGGATCCCGCGCGTGCCTCCCACTTGTGCAAATTAAAATCGTTCGGTTAAGCGCACGCCTTCAGACCAATACAAATGGCGTGATGCTGATAAACTTATTTGTGCTTCAGGTTGGTGCCACAACAAGCAGCGCGTACCCCAAATTTTGCATGAGAACTTTGACAGCGATGATATAATTCATGTTAACCTCGGATGTAGACGCATACGTGGTTGGTCAATACGCGTCATGTGACCATGTATAAACAAGCGTCATTTATTACATGGTTGAAGTGAAGAACGCCGCAAGTGTAAAAATTTCATCTGCAATTTCAGGCCGCATAGGATATTTAATGATTAATTTTTTGAGAGACTCTATAGTTAGCAGAAAGTATGTGGTATTCCCAGAAATCAGGTAAAATAAAAAAATAGTGGGAAATTTAATGGGAAATGTGACTAGCTCCCAGAAAATACATTTTCCTGCCCTGTCAATGGCAATATCACACAGTGTACAAAAAATACGGAAGGAATTTATTATGGGTAAAGCACCACCTTAGAGTGCTTTTTTTTTAGACAGAGCCTATATCGGTCCGAGGTTTATCACGATCATGTAGTACCTCTTTGTGTATAAATTGTGAGATATTTTTAAAAACCTAAAAAATTAAAAGTTGACAAAATTTGATTTTAGCAGACAGGATGAATGTTGTGATACTTGACAAGTTTGAAAAGAAAACATCGAAATTTGAATGTGAAATTTGAATTTGAGTGTGATCGGCGTATGTACACACAAGGTGCATGCGAGGCTAAAGAGTCGGAAGTTAACACCGTGAAAATACGGCATCTATAAAAATCAGTTAAATATCTAAAAATCTAAAACCTAATTGGTATCCGTCAAATTTTGAGATGTTGTGGGAAATTTCTACTCTTGTATTCATATAAATCCGTATTTCCAAAACGAGAGGTAACTCGAGTTATAGCCATTATTCTGACCATCATTTTAATAAAAGTCTATGGCGCGTTCAATGGTGGTGTGTACCCTTATATTGTGCCCCACCACCACTATGAATTCGGCATCCTCAATGGAATAACTGCATGTGTGGCAGAATACTAAATTCATCCCAAGCTAAATTCCAGAAAAGATCCCGGATTACCGGAGCGCCCTGATATCGGCTAATAATTACCTTTGCACATATTTTCTTTTATCATTAAGAACACGTAATATTAATAATACCCCAATTGGTATTGTGACTTTGTATATGAAGGACAAAAGAGTGTTCGGTGTTTTTGGGCTGCTAAACCGACTAAAGGAGGATCTGGTTACCTGTTAGAATGAAAAAGAAGATTTACCTCCAGTGGCTCATGATAGCATGTTTAGCATAGCAGTTTACTACACATTTTCTTCCATTTGCATGCAATTTTAAGATTGTTTAGCAATTTTTCCCTATAACGTTTGCACTATCAACAACTCATTAAAAGCAAGAGCTGTTGCAAAAATGCTACACAAATAAAATCCTAGCAATGAGGCCCCTTTCTAACCTACCAATGCATCAGCCCTCCAGAGAATAATGACGGCCATCCACCCCTGCTGCCGTTGCAGGGTGGGGCGCGGTTGCCCAAAGGCTAGGCCACCGCCTAAAACTGTGGATTTGCATCAGGAAGGGCATTGGGTCAATTATCTTTTGGCTCCAGTAAATCCTCAAATATCAGATTGCTGAGTGTGAGGTGAATCCGGCACCCCCGTTTAGCAGGGGACAAAACCGGATTTTTTCAAGCTTTGGGTTATCAACAAAAACCTGTTATATTTCAATGCTGTGTAACCTAAAAAATCTGGTTATGTTTACTTTCAACTCAAGACTGAACAAGTTATAACTGCAATATAAACTATTTATGTCACAATTCCTTTGCGTTTAGTTATTTCAAAATGTTGTGAAACAATGTAGACTTAATATCTGTTTGTTAGTTGTTTCTTTATTAGGTATAGAATGCCGTCGTTTCTACGCAGACGCTGAATAAAAGCCCAGCGTTGGCTGACTAAAACTGGTCAAGCAATCAATGTCCCTGCATAAACCGGTAGAATGATCAGCTCTGTCAACCAGTGTTGGTGACACAGAAATCAACAGAAGAAAGACAAGAAATCACCACCTCGGCATCAAAAAGTAAAATAACCAACTTTCAAAAAGAAGAACAAGTTGCACCGGCCTCCATTGGTGAAGGGTCACGTTCTCGACCAAAGATCGAGCATCTGATGGCAGCACCTTCATCAGGCAGCCTTTTAATATTAAGATCTCCAAGGCAACAGCCAATGCTTAAAAAGTTGGGTGTCTGAATGGGGTGCTCTATACAAACACACTGACCTCTCTCCTTGCATCATGAGTCAACAATGTCACTGAAAAAAGTTGAAGCGATTAGTCCAAGACCGCCATCTACCCAAAGGTCTGCCTCCATGCCTCCTAGTTTTCGCCGGGTGCGTGCAACACCATCGCCGACCCGGCGACCTCTTCCACCCGGCCCTGGCCCCCTTGATAAGAAAGGAGAAAAACTGGTGTTGAAGCCGATCGATGGCAGTGAGACTTTCAAACCACGCAAGTTTTCAGAACGCTCATCAAACGCCAAACCACTACGTGCCATCCATTCGCTTGATAGGCAATACAGGAGGCCAGAGTCTGATGCAACCACCTTTGACCATGAATCTCATTTAACCAATCGGAGAAGCAAGTCATTCAATGACATCAATCGCAAGCTGCAGCCGCTGACTTATATGAAGGTGTCCAGCTTTGGCAGTTTGCCAGACACACTTGCCCGTGGTGGATCACCACTGAGTGTTAAGAGATCTTCGTCAACAATCACCTTGGAGTCAACTTATGTGGTAAGTTTATTACCAAAATGTACACTGGGATGACTTCAATTTCTAATCACTGCATTTATGTTTAATCATCCTCTAGTCAGGCTTGAAAAAAGTAGGGAAATTGGAGGCAAAAAAAATAAAAGGATTTATATTCCTTGGTCAGCTGTTATTTTAATAAATGCTTCTTTATTTAACTTTTAAGCAATTATATGTGCAGATTTTGACATAAATTGCAATCACCATAAAGCAGAATTTCTTGGGATGGGGACAACCACCCCCAGAGGGGATTCTCAAGTTTGGTTTGGGTAGGGACGTAGGTCTCAGAGAGTCTGGAAGTAGAACCCACATTTATGACAATCAAGTTTGCCAAAAAAGGGACCTGTAGCTGTGCCAGACATGCAAAATTTGGTCAAAATTTAACCCAAATTTGCCATTTTTCCTCAAAAAGTTGACATTTTAAGCAAATATGGAAAATCTTGGCTTCCGATTGAGAAAATTTGACTAATTTACCAACAAATTTGAGTATATTTTGAGAAACAAAAATGACCCAATTGCTCTACCAAAATTGGCATGAAAATAGGGTCATTCATATACCAGAAGACTGAGAATGAGACCAATGTTTGCGGCACGTCCCCATCAGGGGGGGGGTAGGACATGCCAACCTAACAGCAACAGCAAATTCAAAACGGCATCAACTTCCGGGTGCTAGTCCGTTTCAAAGACTTAACGGAAGGAGGGCGCTCTTATGCATATCGAACGGTTGCACACAGACTTGACAAGACTAGGCCTGGTCACGAATATTTAAATCTAAATGAACCGTTATTTGGTAAATTACACTAATTTTGCAGCGGAGTTTAATCCACTAACCCTGACGAGTTTTGAAGTTCAATATTTTTTTCTTTCTTAATTATGATATGATTACTAATATCTTTTGAACAAATGTTTACGAGATGATTTTTTAATGTCACTGGACCGAGACTGCATAGAAATGCACATAGCAGTTCCCCAATTACCGTTTGGAAATCCCTAATGCCCAAATCGAACAGAGCGTGTCCGACCCCCCCCTGTCCCATATGGGATTTGTGTTGATGCCCTCCAGGCAACATCTACCACCACCTACAATCATCAATATTTGTTGGATGTTTTGCAGTTTCCATTTTGTGTATTTAAGCCACGCAATTGTGGCATAGCCTTGTTTCAAGCACATTGATTTGTCTTCTCTCATCAACACGCCTCCACTTGAGCTATGTTACTTTGATCGGCGGCATGAAGTTGCAGCTTTTTTGAATCGGACCAAAACATGTATGTTCCTTCTGCATGTTCATTCAACAAAAAAAAAAAACGAATTCCAGTCTTAAAGGCCGACTCAATATTTTCCACGGAGGGCGCACTTCAATTTTTCCCACCGCCAACAAATCGGGGATTTCTCCCATATACATAATGCTTTGTCCATATACTAACACTGTGTGAATGGAGGCTCAAATCAAGTCCTTCATATAGAAATCACAAATTTGTTATAAAATTCCTGGATCCGGAAATTTTTTGTTTTGTCACAATATCCTATGTGGTACTGTTATGCTATACCTAAATGTTTACTGCATGAAAATGGCAAATCTGATTCATCTCTTATGAATTGGGCATTTTAGGTGACTATTTTTATTTCTGTTGACTATTTGATTATTACACACAAAAAAAATATTTCAAAATCTCTGAGTCGCCCTGTGAACTATTACACACCCACACAAAATTATTTAAAATCTATTTCGCACAAACAAATTATTCAAAATCGTCTGAGTCAGCCTTGAAACTATAATACGTTGCTGCTGTGGTTGCACATGTTTGCACCCGTCCCCTGTTAAAGGCAACTGTCAGTGATCCAAACAAAAGAATCAAAATAGATTTAAAATTGCAAAAGTAGCTTAAAAGTGAAGGCAATCTCTAGAATCTCATGTTTTTTTTTTTTTTTATGAATTAAAAATTGAGCAAAAAAGCCAAGAAAACTGCAGTATTTTGGAGATTGAAATCTCTGTATAATTTTGAGTAGTCAGTAAGTGTCCGTACAAAGAGGAATGACTAAATAATCCAGTTTTGTCCTCATTATGTTGCTTTTGATCTTTGATAAGGTGTGGATTACTATTTATACAGACATGCAAATCTGATTTTTTGATGGGTTTTTGTTTATGTTCTCATTTAATGATTTAACAAATATTCTTAGCATATCCACAAGTCATTGGTAATGGCTTGTGGTGGTGTCAGGATTTATTCAACTGAGTATGCTGAATGCAAATCGCTGATAGTAAGTAAAATACATATCTATTTTGTGTTGATCACAGAATATTCAAGAATTTTGTTTTGGTTTGCATTTTTAATGTTGTTTAAAGGTGCCTGTTCCGATTTATGCATATTGTGTTCTCTACTTGATATGAGAGCTGGCACTTGCACATACACCCCATCAAGTACCGTGGGAAACAAACTTGCGATTTTGATGGTAGACGCAATATTGCATTTTGCAAAGCCCTATTCAATACTGTGCTAATGTTAATTAATGGTTAACCACTAAAACGGCATTTTTTTTTTATATCTTGGGAATGAAATGGATTTGAGTGCTCAAATTCATGACGACAATGAGAAAAATACGTCCTTTCATCTGATATCAAAATCGATACTACTTCCGGGTAAATCAGGGGGGTCCAAAAAGACGATCGGAACACGCACCTTTTAAATATGTACCAAGTAAAAAACAACAAATAACCAATAGGAAATGTGTATACTTTTTTCACATAAAGGCCAGCTTTGGTTCACCTTCACCCGGCCTTACTAGGTTCAGCCCTCGAACGCCGCTGCCCAGTCCCAAACCACGTCGTGAAAGCTTTGCAGGCGCTATTCGCAAAACGACCCCGGTGCTTGTGAGCAAGCGATCATCCAGCCTCGGAGAAGCATCTGACACTGACGAAGACCCAACAAGATGTGCAATTCTTATTCGAGCACTTACGACAGTAAGTTTAAGGCCAATATTGCTTTATGGACTGCATTTTCAAGTTGGGTGATCGATTGTTTTTTTTTTCTCCCACAAATAGAAGCATAACAAAAAATAATATGAGTAAAAATTTTGAGTTAAGTCTGTCTTGCTGTTTGGATAGTAGAAGCAAAAATATACACCACACGGGACCAAGTGTATTTATAAGTTAGTGTAATCGGCCACATTGGGGATGTTTTTCATAATATCAAAGGAAAAATTTCGCGGGCCTTTTCATTTCACTGATGTAATGAGAATGCCAAAACTCAGTTTTGATGAGTGGGGATGAGGTTGCCAGTCAGTTCACACACCTCAAACTGGGATCAACTGGGCAGCCCTCATGACATTGCAGTCTGCTATACCAGAGGATTCCTAAATATTTGCTCATAGAGCAGGGGCAGATCCAGGATTTCTCAATAGAGGGGGCGCCAAATTTTCCGGTTCGCTGTGCTCACCGGGTAGACCCATATTTTTTTAATCAGTTCGAGATTCTTAGACCCTCCCTCGGGTCCACGGTGATGAAAACACTAAGCGACTGAAATTTACACTAGACTCTTCAGCCCATATCCGTGCTACTCACTACCTAGTGTTAATTCCAGGAGCCCTGTGCAATTTGGACAAGTTGGTTGGCAGGGCTGTCCGGGGGTGGTATTAAGCTGAAAAGTCATCTAGTTTTTTAGTTTAGCCCCGAGTCTGGCATTATCTTTTAACCAAGTGCGCTCTAAACCCAGAGACAGAGCCGAGACTGGGGTACAGTCTAGAGATTCTGAGAGGGGGGGGATACATCTACACAGCGCCCAACACCCTATACCGTCAGTCTTAGAGATCTACAGGGTGCCATGTGTGTAAAAAGGCATTTTTTAGATCTACAGAGCGCCCGGTGGTGGCATAGGGCGCCTAGCGCCACACAGGCGCTAGGCGCCCTATGCTCTGCAAAATCCACTCCTGTAGGGTATGGAAGACTACACAGTGAATATGTACATGTATCTGAGGCCTATTATTACACCTTATTTTTCTCTGTTCTATGCACATTTTAAGTTGTTTGAATCCAGCCAACAGTTGTTGGTGGGGATTCCGGAGGATCTGGCCCTTGGGCCTCCTACTGAGAACACAGTCACCTGTGGGGTGCTACACCTTTGTTAGCTCAGTGTTTTTATGTATGAAACATATCCCATTCTTGTGCTTCTTTATTGGCAAAAATCAAAATACGCTATCATGGTGCAAAAGAAGGATTCTGAAGGGCACACGTTTGCTCCAGAATTTATTGGGGAAAGTGAAGATTGGGAAAACACGTCATTGGCATCTGCATTAATCCCTGTTCTTTTTACCACATAGGGCAAGGAGCTCACTTCTTACGGCAAATGTCCTGGAGGTAGAGGACTGCAGAATTTGGGAAATACGGTAAGTTTTCTTAAATTTGTACTGGCTTCGCTGACAGTTCCAGTATTGCCAGGAATTGCTTTACCAGCACAATTGGGCTACTTTTGAATGACCTAGAAATCAATAATAACAAATATTGGGCTACCTATTGTCATGTGCTGTGTTTTGCAAAAATGTTCATTTACAACACTGAGTGTGTGTGTATGTGTGGGTGTGTGTGTGTGTGGGTGTGTTTGTGCGTGCATGCATGCGGGCAAAAATATGTTTTCAGTTGATGCAATAAGTAATTTATTCAGCAGTGGCCTGAAATGACTCGTATTCACTACAAAGTGCACACCTGCCAACCTTCCCCGTTTTATAGGAATCATCCCTATCTTGAACTTTCCAAATTGCAAAAAAGAGGGATATCCTGATTTCTGAAATTTCAAACATATCTTGAAATAATTGCCAGAAAAGTCCTGAAATATTTTTTGGGTTCTTGAAGCTCTTCCTGCAGCTTGAAAAAATACTAAAACCCAGTGACTTCAGGAGACTCTGTCCCTGTGTACTCCACTAGAGGCCCTAAAGTGAATCAGAAAAAGACCCCACCCATAAGGGCTTTCGTGATGAGGTGTTCGCAACACAAACATTCTGATTTTGGGGTTTTCAATGTTGGGAGGTATGAAAGTGTATGTGTGTTGTTTTGTGCTTTACAGTGCATTACCTTTTGAAATACCAAGTTGACTGCAGTACATCAAGTGCCTCAGGGGCACAAAATGACACAGCATCATGCAGAGAAGCACAAAAGGCTACAGATTGTCAATAAATGCACAAGTGCGCAATTTTGGCAGTGTGTGTTTTGTGCTGCTCTGCCTGGTTATGGTTAATAAAAACAAAAATACATTTGTTTCTTTGTATCCTGGGTAAATCTGTAAATTTGAGGACAATCAAAATACTCAGTGATAGAGAGGTACTCGAGACACTCTTTTCACTAGTAATCAAAAGTGTTTTTCCCTGTTTTTGTTGAAACTGTCTAAATACAGGCATGATTTTCCATGCACTTTCCGTATACATGGGACCAACAGCTTAACATTGCCTCTAAAATAGACAGGATATTCTTTTAGATCCATATTCACAAAAGAACTTATATTTAGTCCTGGCTTAACTCTTGGTCCAGGACTAAGCCCATCTATGAAAGACCCTTTAAATTAAAAAAAAATGAATATGAAAGATAAGCAACTTTTAAACAGATAAGTTCTCAGCTCTGAGCATCTTCCTATATCTTTAAGAGGGCATGGCCGCATGGCAGTGTACAAAAGTCCCAAAGCCAAAGTGTGGAAACTGATTACCTGGTAACGTTATGTAGATAATGTTGTTTTGAGTGTGATATAAGGGGTACATGTATGTGTGAGTGTGTTTGAGATGAGAAGTTGTTGTGTTTTGTGTTTGATATAGAATGCAGACGCTCCATTCCTTGTTGTAGTATACAAGCCACTCTTGGAAAAGGAACGGGTGAGCATGTGTGGATTGAAGAACTTGACAAACACAGTATGTATGAATGGAAAATATGTGTTTGTATGTGTGTGTTTTGTGCTGAGACGAATATTCGTCTCAGGTTTGTGTGTGTGCATTTGTGTGTGATTGTGTGTTATCTGTTTGTAAGAAAGGATGTTCAGTGGAAACTTCTTCAAATTATGTACAGAATTATACTTTAGAAGAATGTAGATAAGAGTTCCTCAGGCTTGTCTGCAGTTTGTGAAGGACAGCCAGAAGGTGGGCAAAACTGGGCATATTATTGTGTGTGCATGTACTCATATGTAATTATGACCTTAAAGTGGCATCCTGAATTAAAGGAACTATTCAAACATTATATAGAAGCTTGGAGAAACTGGCGAGCACAGAACTAAATAAAGATGAAAAATACATGGTCTCGAACCCGGACCTCTCACTTTCTAGGCGTGAGAATTACCACTGGGCCACAGAGGACTGTCTTTATGTGGATACCATTGAACGAGCGCTAATGTATTTCAGTCTTTATTTCAGAGATTCAAGCGGCTGTAATTATATTTTAGAATGGGAGGGCCTTATATGCATGATTCTAGCAGAATCTATGACGAAGCGAAACTCAATTCAATGCACACGAGGATCAAGCAAATTTCTCGGGTTGTATCATTCGCTTGATCCTCGCGTGCATTGAATTGAGTTTCGCTTTGTCATAGATTCTGCTAGAATTATGCATATAAGGCCCTACCATTCTAAAATGTAAATATTCAAAAATGTTGAAATGAGCCCTTCTACTAATTTGGAAATATTTTGATTGATGGTAAAATGTACATTATTTCATATTTTTACTAAAAACAGCTCCCTCATGACTGCTACATACAGGTATGAATCCACCTATGTTTAAATAAGTCTATAGAAACAGAAAGGGCAGTGGTATGCACATGGTATGCAAGTTTCTGACCATCTGCCAGGTGCACAGTCAAGGGTGGCAGTGACATCAATGCCACGAACCAGCAGTCAATAAAAATAAAGCCCATGATATACTTCCCGTCAGCAGCGAGCGATTGGCATGCGCAGTTCCGGATTTTGACCCAAGATCAAATGTTACGCATGCTCACGCGTAGTAATCGCTCGCTGCAACTGAAAGCATATCATGGGCTTTAGGTATATTCAATTCTCTTGCGGTTTCCACACAATGTAATTAACATCCAAATCATTTTCAAATTTGTGGAAGTGATTTATTTATTTATTTATTTATTTATTTGTTTATTTGTTTTATTTGTTTGGCCAAGAATATCAAAAAATAAACAATACATAGACATATCAAGAAAAAGAATTATGAAAAAATTAAAATTGAAATTTGCCTCCGTGCGCTAACCAGGAGGAAATCAGGAGCAAGAAGCCACTGTAAACCAAAGGATGTAACTCCTCCAACTCACTGGGGCAAGCACAACACAAGTTCATAAAATACATTGATATTATTGCGCTGAAATTTCATTTTAAAATGTGAAAATCAGACTGCCCTATCCCTTTGAGAAAGAGAACCCAACATGTCAAAGAACCGAATACCAAAAACCACCAACAAAGTATGTTTAATATATTTCTTTACAGTACCCCCACTTAACAATAACTGACTAAATTAGAAATTCACAAGAAATTAATTAAAAACTCTTTTATGCTTGTTTTGATAGATGGCTTTTCAGCAGGCTGGTATATATTTTTAGAAAGTAATTAATGTTATACATATCCTTACTTTTTTCAAAATTAATAAGCCTTGCTTTGTAATGATGGCCACCCTTTTGTTACATATCAAGCATTCTTAAGTGGATTATGTTAATTCTATGCTGTAACAAACATGAACAACACAGGATAATTTTATTTTTTTTCTCCAAAATGGCAAAAACATTCTTATTGCACTGATAAAACATATGATTAGCCTACACGTCCTTTAATTTTAATAATCATTTTGAATACCTGTAATACCTTGTTTGAAAATAAGACACTTTTAGATAGGGCCCAAATGAGACTGAATGAAGGATTCCTCTAGCATATCCACAAGTCATTGTTAATGGCTTGTGGTGGTGTCAGGATTATTCAACTTAGTAAGCTGATCCGGGGCCGCGTGTTTCCATGATGCGGACGCTCCTAACATGGCCCGCTTTTGAGACTGGGAACAAAACAGTCAGGGGTTTACACCCTACTCATATTCGACACTGACTGCGATATACATACAGTTGTGACACTCTGTACACCCGCCCGGCGGCTTAATGTCCCCTCCCAATTCCAAGTGAACCATGGAGGAGAGCGGTATTCTGTATTTAATCAATAGCTTGTATACAGATTAAATCCAGAATTGAGCTCCCGAATAAATACCACCAAGTGACCCCCACCGGGATTTTTGGGTAAATTTGCACCACAGGCAAGCACCCTAACCGCTAGGCCGCGATTTCCCACTGAATGAAGGATAATAATATCCTTCATTATTATTACACTGAGTTTCATTCTTAAGTCAGGTAATCCACCTTCTGATTGTATTGAATAATCAAAATGATAGGTGACCCTCTGGAAGACTGAATTTAAGAAGATAATCCTCAGGGATTGCCAATTGAATTAGGCGGATGTAAATACCGTACACACTCGGGTATAAGCCCACCCCCCTAAATGGAAGATTTTACTTCAAAATAGGGGTGGGCTTATACCCAGGGAGGGGCTAGAACTTGGGAGCAAATATCAGATACAAAATTGCAATATTATTTCAAGAGCATATTATTCACCAGGTACCATTTAATGTACACTTTAGTTGTAGCAGATATTAAAACATTTAAGTTCAATTTTCCCATCACATTCCTCAAAGTTATTATAGCAAACATTAAGCCATACCAATGTATTGGGCTCTACTTTAATAGCTCTATAGAATAGTTCAAGTTTTAAAATGTGATTTTGTTTGTGTAATTACTGCCACATTGTTTTGTGAATGCTAAAATTACCACCTGGGCTTATACCCGAGTGTATGCTAGCTCCTGTATTTTCTTTAAAAATTGGGGTGGGCTTATACCCGAAGGTGGGCTTATACCCGAGTGGTTACAGTACATCTTATGGCGCTGCCAAAGCTCTGACATTGCCATGCATTGGTGTTATGATTTAGGATATCATTTTCACTAATTTAAGAGAATGTGTTGTTATCATTCAATAGTTTAGAGGGCGGCTGGGTGTGATGTCGCAAAATTGCGGGTGCCTTTTGATTGCAATGTGAAGAGAGGAAAATAAATAGAAAAAAGACACATAAAATGTGAAAAAAGAGGGAAAGAACGAAGGAAAATATCAGCTGCTCCCCCTCCGAAGTAAATAAATTGAATTTATAGGCTGTAAGTCCTCAATTTCCCCATTTTTTTTGACGTGCAGCGCAGGTCATTGCTGAACCTGCAAGCCAGGGTTAGAATCGGTTAGATTTTGTCGCTGTTTGCGAGAATCAGTTTTGATTCCCAAAAACAAATTTTGCGGAATCATCTAATTCGCTACTGTATTAAGTTCTAAAGTTTATGAGAATCAACATTGATTCACGCAAGTTAGTTTACGAGAATCTTTACGAGAATCTATTCTTGGATTCTCGCCGAAATTCTAGCCCTGCAAGCCACCTACTGGCGCTACACCCCCGCTGTAGTACATCACACAAGATGTGGTGAAGATGAACAAGATGAACTGTCAATACGGAAGTGTGACTTAATCTAAATCCTTATAAATGGAATTGTCAATGAGATAATTAGTTCGGTCTTCTTTGAAGAGTTTGGTCTTACGAGGGAATGCCAAATGATACATTCATCATGTTTGTTGAACAAGCCTCTGTGCCTTTGGAGCTCTAGTTTTAGGTGTCGCTGTAATGCAGGTGTTTATGTTTGTGCTTCAATTTGGCTAAAGCGATAGGTTTAATCTAACCTATTTTAAATTAGGCAATAATCTTAGAACACTCTGTAGGCTATTTAGTCTGACTAAATTGATATTTTTTTCAAGCAAGAGAAGCACCAGTAAAATTCACTCATTAATTGGGGTACTAATTAGGACCACTTTGTTGATAGGGGATCATGCTAAATAGGATAAGACACATGGCTTAATTTGCATGTTCATTTACAAGATTTACCTTTATTTAGTTACAAGCAACATTCAAACAAATGAGATATTTAAAAGCTAGGCAAAATCAACCTTCAAATATCAGTATTCCTCCTCCATTGTTGCCTACCAATTATTGTGGAACATAAATTTTGGCTGCCTTTTGTTCTTTCTAGCACAAAATGTGTGAGTGCATCAAAGTTGCAACTATATTTTGTCTATTTTATAGAAGGATTTTGGTCATTTTCCCCCTACAATTTAAAAAGGAACATTTTTGTTTTAATTAATTTACTTAGCATGCAAATTAAGAACCCAATGACAATCCTACATGTATGCAAATGAGTCAAAAAGCAAATATATTATGAGTTTGTAGTTGTTTTATCCGCACTCAACCGAGCGTGCAAACAATAGCCATGGCTCAACGTTTTGTTAAAATTGTGCATAATTGAGACCAAAATGCTTAAGTTTGGGTAGGGCTTTTATCCTCAAAATGGTGTAAAAAATTAAAACCAATGTATCCCAACTGAGTCTGCTATCAGCCTTTTTGAGTGGTCCATTTTGAGTCTTATTTGATAGCATTTGTCCAGGTAGGACCCAAAAGTGCATGTTAAAGGTCCATGGCCCGATCGCTAATAGCCTCGTCCCCAGGGACCCCAGATTTTACCGGAAGTGGTCAAAATTTTGGTATCAGAACTTGGAAAGCTACTATTTTTCTCATTTACCCTGTGAAATCTTAGGGCTAAAGGATGTTTGGTTTGGATGTTATGAGCAAAAATATGCCCCATTTTGGTTGACCAATATTACTTTTACACAGTACTTTATGGGGATTACAAGATCACGTTTTAGCTCTCACTTCAAAACGGGATGACATATCGGCGTGACACTTTACAGATGGGGTTTTGTGGTGAAGGCCATTCTATCAGAATGAAAAATTTATAGACTTAAAATCGGGCCATCCCCCTTTAAGTATTATATTAAAGGGATACACAAATACCAAAGTGATTCAAAAAAGGCAACACAGAAAATAAAGAAAACTAGACAAGACACAAAGATGAAGAAAACAAATAATATGGTCAAAACATTGTTTTAATATTTAAGCCATAAAACAAGACTTATTTTTTATTCCCTCATTTATGTTATAAAGCAGGCCAAATGGAACCTGGCTATTATGAACAAATAATTTAGAATGAAAGGTAAAAAAATTGAAAAGAAAACGTAATTAAATATGCTCAGAGTCGGTTACAATTTAAGTTTCTTGTTGTAAAAATGTTTGAATTCCAATATAAGGTACAATGCAGGCACGCTGCCATGATTATACACAGGTATATGCATGAGTGTATATGCCAGTCAATTTAGAATTTAAAATTAGAACGTGCCATGTGGATCACATTTGCTCAAAACTGTCTGCTCATTTAGCCAGAAGATTAGGTGATTATTGCATGACGGTCTCTTGGACAAGAGAATGTGAAACCTGGATCTGTCTTTCGGTTGGAAATTAACTATTAATTATAACAGGCTGAATTCAGTATTTGCTCCTATACAAAATTAGAAGTAAACAAATTTTGTACCAAAAGAAGAAACTGTTTCAGCTTAATCCTTTCAGATGGGGGTACTTTAATTTGAAAGCTTACATTCAGGGCAAAAGTCGTACTTTTGATTTTTTTAGGGACACCTGAATGTGAAATCTCTCGTTGCACCTGAAACTATTTGTTGAAAATAAAAAAAAGAAATGTTTTTTTTAACAAGGGGTGCCATTACTCCTTGATGAATTGCAAGTGACAACTGACATAAATTGCTGTAATTATTTGCACACTGCAGTGTTACCAGAACACCGTATTCCAGTGCTTAGCACACCACCAGGGTCCGTGACTTATGATGTTCGTTCTTACAGCGATACCATCAATCCCAATGCAAAAATCTAAAAGGCGAAATGACAAAGTGAGTTGCTGCACAATATCCACATTAAAGGCAATTAGCAGCACAATTTGCTAACCTGAAACATCGAAAAATCATCAAAATCATATATTTTGTTAATGGCATGGATATGGAAACATAACCTGCAAGTCGTTTGGCGTGAAATCCGTGTAGTAACGACAAGGCAGGACTTTTATTGTTCTGTTATTATTACAGGCGTATGAAAATTCTGAATTGAGATCAAAAAAAAGTCTTTCCCGGTGAATATCACAGATTTTTCAGTTGATATGGCCGCATGATCAAAACAGTTTGACCTCAAACAAAAATTATGATATTTGTTATTTGGTTGTAGGGTTGTAAACAACCATAAGCTGTTTAGTGCAGATTTTGAGATGCGGATGCAGTCGATGGATGTTCTATTTGCGGGATGTGGACGGATGACAAATTTTACTCAAATACTTCATTTTTTTTCACTATTTGGGGGTTGTATTAACATTAAGCAGGTTATATGGGAATTTACATTACTTATTTCTGATTTTAAGTTAAAAAAAGGCATTTCAACATTTTTCGATCTCTAGCATTATCGCTGCCAATCCTTTTTAAACAGCAGCCATTAGTGTGTCAAAAAGGCACCTAGTGTTTCCCTACTGACCTTGGTATGTTCGGGGTTTATTATGTCAGTTGGGGGCATGCTAGGTAGGGGTCCTCTTGACAGACTACCGTTCGTGTTTCTGAAAAATTGGCATAGTTGTTTGTGATCAAAGTCTAGTCTTATTTTTGTTCGTGGTATTTATAAATGTCACTATATCATCTTCTAACATTTACTTTCTCCCTTAACCCATCCCCCTTTTTTCTAACTTATCCTACATATCAACCCTTTCCCTCTACCTCTCAACCTTCTTTCCCGTCATCCATCCCCTGCCTAATATCCTTTTTCCCTCTCACAATCCCATCTCTCCTTTAGTAAACTCTCTCCCTCCCAGGCGTAACAAGCGGGGGGAAGGTTGCTCCCCCAAACGGACTTTGGCGGGAAAAAAATGCAAAAATCATGCTAAATCAGCCGTTTTTTAGCCCTTCTGACCGGGGAAAAAAATTGGCATTTTTCACCCCCTAGAGGGAAAATTTCCAAGACCGGGAATTGCCCCCTAAGAGCGGGCCAAGGCATGTTACGCCATTCTCCTCCTTTATCACCCTTTCCTATCTCCCCTTCAACTCTTTCCCTTTTCTTCCCTTCCCTCCTCCCACCATCTCCCAATTAAACTATTTCGATTGGAAGACAGTCAATTTCTAAACAGGGAATGTTTTTGAATCAGACATAATGATGTTCAAATAATAAACTGTATGGTTTTATCCCAAATTTCATCTATATTCAGATTTGTCACACGTCGTGAAAGAATCTGGAGAGAAGACCAAAATTGCTGTTCACAAGACAAGTGCGATGAAAAACATTGTCAGCAAACATCTCAAATACTTTGACAATTCATGTGAGTTACACATGCCTTTTTTCGTTTATTTTTTTTTTTCTTTTCTACTGATCTACTTGCAGGTATTGTTATGCACTGTCAATTTCATTCGGCCCCGGGGGTTCCGGGGATATTAGGGGTGGACTTAGCCTTGAGGAATGTACATTTTTTGCTGTCAGTGACACCCCCGCATTTGTCCCCGCTAAAGTAGCACGGAATCCCGGGTAGCCGGGCTTACATTTTTGTACATCCCCAGCTATGTCCCGGCCCCTACTAGCGGATTCGGTGGACAATCCCCGTATATTCTCGGGCTCGGCCAATGGGGGCGGGGACTGCTTAAAACTTTGTACAATCCCGGCCCGGTAACGGCTAGCGACAACAGGTCTAGCTATATCAAATCATTCTACATTTGGATCGCCGGCGAGGGTCCCAGAAACGAGCCGAAATTTTACCACATCGCAAGTTATGTTTGAGCAACAAACCTCGTTTTAGTTGGTTTGTTTAAAAATATCCATTATCCACGGCGTTCCGACCACTAAACGTAGCAGGTACTATATAAACCCTGTCATATCTGCCAAACGGAAACTTCAGCCAAGCAACAAGATCATCGTGGTGATTGTCGTTTTGTCCGCCTACTCTGTGATAGTGACTTGCTAAATAACTGAATATATGCCCATGCCTTTACTCTGTCAGTGGGTATAAATATATTGCGACCCTGCAACAAGGGGGAGGCACTCAAGCATCTTGTTGGATATGTATGAGGGCTTGATATATGCCGCAGATAACAAAGCGAAAAAACGTGCATAAAACAAAGATATGTTTTTGTAGTTAATCACCATTTTTGGCTCCAGTGAAATCGTATTGACTACTTTGACCATAATGGACCGTGTTGGCGAAGGCGGAATAGGTACGTGGTATGGGCAGGTGTGAGGGGAGGATAACGAGAAGTGTTAAAAGGGCTTTTTTGAGTTCAAGGTGGGAGGTTGGGAGGAGCGGGGGGACGTCCAAAAGAAGACATGGAAGACAGCAAGTGGGGAGGGAGGGGGAGAGTAGGCGGTTGGGTGGAGGATGGGAGGATGAACGGGTGGATGGAAGATGAAGGAGGGAGTAAGGGCGGTTGGTGCAAGTGTGAGGTGAATACGGCCACCCCCGTTGAGGGGGATTAAACTATAGGCTAACCACAAGTCTACCATGTTATTCCTAAATTGAGTTGAATTTTACATGTCAAGGGTTTCGTGAGAAACGAAGTTTTTGTGCAGTTCCATAGTTACTGGGCACGCGGTCGTTCTTGGTTACATTTTGAAGTCTGCAGGAATTCGGCAACTTGCCGACAATATTCTGCCGATTTCTAGGCAATCAAAGAATCCGACTCAATTATTTTTTACAGAAGAGTGGTTATTTATGATGCAAGAATAGATTAATAAGCAAAAAAGGATGTCTTGAATTTTTATTTTATTCTGAAAATTGATTCCCACCACGCTGGTGTCTTCAATGGAGCTGCACAGAGATGGATGTCAAAGAATCTTGTGACTGAGAATTTCAATTTCCCCTGTTCTCAAATGTTAGACCCCACCGCCGGGGACATCAAGCTCGGCGCCTTGCGGGAAATTTGAGCTGACATTATAAAACGCAGGAGCCTGGATAGGCTGTACTCTTGGCTGAACGGCGCGGCGGTTACGGTTAAAAAAAAACTTATCTTTCACTTTAAAAAAAAAAAAAAAAAAAAAAAAAAAACACTGCCAAAAAAAAAATCGGAATGTTTCCGCGGATTGTTAAACATTTAATTTTGATTTATATCGGAACATGCGCAGTTCGAGAAGGATTTGAGCTAACCGAATGTATTTATGAGCATTATGTGTTTCCATGGCGATCAAATATTTCATTTCATATTAAATGCCCGCGTTTTTGCAATTGAAATGACAATATTCATGGCATTTAGCAAGAAATATCAAAAGCTTTCACTACCTACGTAATTTTATAAATTAAATGAATCAGACAAACTTCTAATAATTTCAGTGGGGTTGCAGTTGATATTAATTTTCTTTAAAACATTTTCCTGTCGATTAATTTGATGTTTTGCTGGCGGATTTTACGTTGAAAATATACGATCATCGGATTAGTTGGATCGAGACAGTGAGACGAGGGCATGTACTGCTACTTGTATAGCTTGCTTTCACCGACATGGAAGAGATGGGACTGCAATGGTAGCTATATAAAAATGGAGTTGATATTACTAACAGATTTGACGGGCTGATACTGCTCACTGATAGCCTTGTTTTATATGGTGTGACACATGTGTTAAAGTCCCCGTTTATGTCCCGGCGGAGCCGGGAACATTTTGTACCTCCGGCTTAAGTCCCAGCTATCATCAATGATTGGTCCCGGCAGGGACGGGGGAAAAGCTAACGTGCATTCCCGGCCAAGTACCGGCTAACATCCCAGCTTGCGGGGCAGGGGCATTACTTTTTTGTACATGCCCGGCTATGTCCCGGCATTATACCCCGCTATGTCCGGACCCCCAGGGCCGGGATTGAACTTGACACGTGCATTACTGTTGTTAGTGTTTTTCCTGTTGGATGCCAATTTGTCCGGTATGCTCAACCTGCCCAGAGTATATACCCACTATATCTGGTGGTGGGTGGATGGGTTGTTTCAGAGTGAGGCTTTGAGCAACCTCTATCTACATCCCATAAGATTCATTTTCCTTTTCTAGTTCTTATTTCTTCTCTCTCAGCATTCCAGTTGCCTAGGTTTTTATTGGTTGTCATCAGCTAAGTTGATTGGGTAGGGTTAAGGCACCTGAACCTGCGAGGATCACACTGCCATACCAACAACATACTCACAACGGTTGGTTGTTGGTGGCTCTGGAGTATCCCCATATGATCTAGTATGGGTGGCAAATGGACCAAATGATAAAATAAACCCTTTCTTTATCCTTTTAGGCTCTATTCCATCTGAGTAGTAGTGTTGTGGAACCTTTGTTGGGGAACAACACAGCAGCAGTCTCTTTAGACTGTCTACTGCATCCAGTCTAATCTCCAGTCGTCTTGACTGTCTTACCATGTGATGATGAGCCTGGACAAGAGAGTAGTGAGGCGATGCTGGGACAACGTTTCCCTCGCTGTAAAACCATCCACGCGCAAGGACTTTGCAATTCTTTTTTGAGGATTCTTTATCCTTAGAATTATTTGTCTTGTAATGGTGCATCTCATCACTGATTGAGAAACATGATACCCAATATATCATGATCCGGCATCAAATTTGTGGCTTGTAAAACATCGAGAACAATTCTGCACAGGATGCTCACACGCTGTTGACCCCCATGCAATGTCTCTTTTATTTTAGAGCGATTTAAGCAATTGACGACACATTTGACAAACTGATATAAGTAGGACTGCAAGACATATTACAAGCCGCAAAAATCAAGAAATGAAAATCCATTGCGGGAAATCTTGCCAATTATAGGCCTGCAAAGGTCACAATTTTATGTTATGGCGCCTATACATGTCTATTTCCCCATAGAAAGACGTGTTAAACTAAGATTATGAAAAACATATTTCCGCAATGAAATTTCATCAAAATTTCACAGGATATAGTTAGTGGGCATAAATACTCTAGTCGTCTAAAAGTTGTGTTCCGTTGATTATTTTTGTTCTAGTTTTCATAATAATGAGTTTTTAAAACAGCTGGTTGTGCTGTAAATAGCAGTCTGTTAACTTGAAGTCTTTTATGTGTGCATTCGTGTGAGCCTCTTCAAGCCATGGTTTGTAGCATGGTTGAAGATCTTAAGTTGTCTAACATAATACGACGACAAAAGGCCTTGGTCTCAGGATGTTAAGATGCCATGTAGGATCAAGTGAAGCCTCTTCGACTGTTTGTAGCACTGTTTTATCATGCACACAAAGTAATCTGTTAAAGAGTCCAATGTCTACAATATGATGGGCGATAATTTCTGGTATCAGGCATGGTATGCAATGAAGCGATGCCTCTTCAAGCCCAATTTGTAGCACATTTGATAATTTTTGCAATGCACCACAATGTGTGACATGTTCAAGAAGCCCCAGATGTCTTAAAAATTATGATGGCTATAACTCCTTGGTTGTCAGCATAGTAGATTGTGTGAGAATGGAATTCATGCCCAATTGAGCACTGTTGATGTCTACCATGCACATAAAGAGCCAAAGTTGTATGACGACTAATGCCGTGGTTTTTTTGTCAGGAGTGGGGAAAAAATGGCAAGACTTAATTTTCTGAACCATTATGCTACAGAGAACTGTCATTTTAAGTAAACTAGAATTTTACGGTTCTCGGCTTTCACGATCACGATATTCAAAAGAATAAGCTGTGGGCCGCTTGGCATATAAAAAAAACTTTAGTGACAACACACGCAAACGCACACGCACAACACACAGAGGAATGGAAAGTGCCCTGCTAAGCTCTGTTGGTGGCCCACAAAAGTGAATGTTGCGATAATTTTAAATTAAAAAACGGTACATCATCTGTGCATATAAAGTCCATTTCTTACCTCGTGCAGTGATGTTATAACTAGCCGTCTTTTATGCGCGTGTAATGTGTAAAAACATTGTTTTAAACCAGCGCGTCCTGTTTACTGGTGCTACTGTCAAATCTCGCCACTGACGTCACTGCACAGGGTAGAGAAATGGAGTATACAATAAGTTTCTTTATATCACCTTGAGCATATAGAGAACTCGACTGGCCACTCGGTGAATGAAAGTGGGGCTAATTTTGCTATGTCTGCTGTCAGGGAAATAACTAAATTATGGTCTCTTTGTTTTCCTCTGACTTTCCAAAAGGAGAATAGAGGCTTCGTCAAAGAGGGGTGAGTTGCCTCTCAGATTTTGTTTGTTTATTAAGCAGTATTGGTACTATCATTTCAGGCAACATGATGCCCAAGAATTCCTGCGTGCCTTTCTGGATTGTGCATGCACGATGATGGTGAACAGGGTGAACATCAAGCCGTGGTACAAAGAAATCAGTGAGAATTTGAGGTGAGTAAGTTATGCAATGGAGCTGATTGTCAAGGGCCGCATTTGATTTGTTTTCCACGTCCTCAGAAAAGCAGAAAAAATAATATATCTGATGTAGTAAACTGCCCAAGGTTACCCTCTGTGCATAATATTTAAAAGGAAAGAAAAGATAAATGCTGACCAAACCATAACTGACCAGTTGTGGTAATTGGGACAAACACTGTAGACACCCTCAACACTAGAGGTTCTTGCAATACTCTTTTTGTCACAGAGCATAAAAAAGTACATTGGCCTGTTAGCGCAATAAGTAGACAACTTAGTACTGACTTAAAATAGGAGTTAGTCATACCCCTATACAAAGGGACCTTTTTTCTTTCCCATTAAATGCAAAAAAGGGAAGAGTTATACATTGGATTGGTTCTTGTTCTAAAGAATGCAAGTAAAAAAAAGATGTCTCACCCTTTTATGCTCTGTTTGATCCCAAGTTAGAGGGGGAGATCACTGGGTGTGGGTGTGTAGGGTGTGTGTGTGTGTGATTTATCGCTCTAGAAGCGCACATGCTGCCCTTGGAATTGCATCACTTACGCACAGGGATAAAGGCGGCACAATCGAAACACTAGAACGAATGCAGAGTCTCATGATTTCACCCTCTAACTTGACGTCGAATAGCGTCCAGGAGTAAAGTTGGTCCACTTTAGATAACATGGGCCTTTATTGTGTTCATGTTATCAGGGCATTGTCATGTGAAAGAACTTTGACCCAGGGACTTTTAAGGAGAGTGAGAGCTATAGCTCCCCTACAGCTCTCCTTAAGCACTTTGTAGGAGAGCGATTTAAAGCTCCCTTTGGGAATCTGCTCTATCCATGGTTAGCACTGGTATATGCCATGAAAAGCTCCCCCTGATATTACCAGGGGAGCTTTTTACCGAGTACCACCTTATTTTAAAAGACAGTCCCTGTTGACCGAGAGGTGCTTTGCATAACATTCCCATCAATGAGAATAATGAGATTGAACAATGGATGCACGCACTAATGCACAGGAGCTGTATGGACTCAAGCTATACTTTGTTCATCACCAAATAGACAAGACTCTTCACAAAGCAAATTGATATATGTGGGCACAATTGCAAGTGACCCTACCGCAGCAGAGGCAGTGTGTGATTTGCAAGAGGCGCGCATGTAAAATGGAATTGCTTTCACTTGCAGATAAACAAAAGCTGAATAATTTTGCCTATTAGGTGATGAACAAAGTATAGTACTCTGGATGTGAGGGGAGAAGAGGTACCTCATCATGTGAGTGCAACAGGCTCATAAGTGCAATAGCTGCCATTTGTCAAATTCTCATCAAATTATTTATACCAAGTCTTTGGTCAGTGGCTCCTGAAATGGTTCTTCAGGCGATGAAGAAGAACTAGTTCAAGAGCCACTGACTTAAGAAAATATATGAATTGAGGGCTATCCTAATACATGGCAGCACACAGATGTATCATATGGCAGCTATTGCACATGACCTTGTTGCACTCACACTCACAATCTTTTATTGAGATTTTTTTTGAGGATACAAATTTCTCTCAAATTTCACTGGATCGGTTGTAGACCACCTACCGAGAACGTTTCGTAGGTTTATTGAACAAACAAGTACAAAAGTAAACCTGGCTGCTATCGTAATCGTCCCCATTGAAAACCATGCTTTGAATTTCTGTCGTGCACGACAGAAATTGCTAAATCATCATCTAACACATAGAAACGGCGTATTCGGTTTATTCACTTCAGGTGTAATCTAATACATTGGTAAGCATTCCAAATATGTAAAAAACCAGGGTTCAACAAAAATTGGGGGTGCTTCTTTCTGGAAATCTCCTCATGTCTCTTTATATCGGTGATGGGAATGTACTGCATGTCAATAGGAAAAGCAAATGGCTTGGGTATTAGAGAATTTTGGACTGTATTCTATTTGAAATCTGTAACACCCCTGTAGAAGATTTAGCTACTCCATGAATTATACCTGCCGATTGGTTAGAATGGAAGAT
Source organism: Ophioderma brevispina (assembly GCA_023653785.1). Lineage (NCBI taxonomy): Eukaryota > Metazoa > Echinodermata > Ophiuroidea > Amphilepidida > Ophiodermatidae > Ophioderma > Ophioderma brevispina. The sequence continues at coordinate 27,243 of JAMKCH010011456.1, forward strand.
ACCTCATTTATTGAGCCAATCGGCAGTAAGGTATGAATTGTGGTAGGGCTAAATCAATTTCAGCTGAAATATTTCAGAAAGTGTATTATAATTGGCCACTCCAAACACTGAAGGAAGCCAGTAGTGCCAAAGGGTTTAAAAGAAAGTCTTCAGCAAGGCAGTATGGATTTCAAATAGAATAGCCCATTTGGTGATCACATTTCGTCTTGTGAATGTAAGAAGGCCGTAAGAGCAATAGCTGCCATTTGTCAGAAATTCCCATCAAACATACTATTATGCCAAGTCTTTGGTCATGGGGTCTTGAAATGGTTCCTCAGGGGACACAGTCGCCTGAGGAACCATTTCAAGAGTCACTGACTCAAGGAAAGATAAATTGAATTATCCTAATACATGGCTGCACACAGATGTATCACATGGCAGCTATTTCACTTAGGACCTTCTTGCATTCACATGATTATAGGTAGCAGACCTCTAAATAGTTCCGGTGAAAAGTGTGGGATACCTTTCACTGAAAGTAATATTCATACACGCTGCCTTTATCATGTTATATCTAGATTATTATTTTGATTGAAGGATTAAATTTGGTGTCAAAATGTAGCTGAGAGTGTGTAGATTACGAATATATGAGCAAACTTGAGACACGGAGTGATTTTGATGAAAAAATAGGACGGTCGGCACAAGCCTCGTAATGCGTTCTGACGATATTTTGAAAGTACGGAACACGCATTGCTTTGAATTATCGCAAATAGCGAAAAAGTGAGTCATGAACCTTGTGACCATTTCGAAAAAAATAAAAAACGC
>JAMKCH010011457.1:0-96664 GCA_023653785.1 Ophioderma brevispina
GGCACGAAAATGGCTCCAACATATGCCACATTATTCCTTGGATTCTAGAACAAACCTTATAATTTCGAATTAGTGACCCAAAGTTAACACCGACGTCAGTAATTACTGTGAAAAAAACACTGGCTTTATATATCTCGACGACTGCTTTATCATTTGGAACAACAGTATTGGCGATCTTGATACTCTTGTGTCTATGCTAAACTCACTCACTCAACCCGTCTATTCATTGCAAGTCTTTTTTCGAGGCATTCCAATTTGCATTCCTTTGATATAGATTGTACAAATTGACCGCTACAATAATGATCCCAAGCTGATATTTTCCTATAAAAGCCACCGACACACATCAATATCTTGATTTCAAATCATGTCATCCAAAACATACCAAAATGAATATTCCTTCAATCTGGCTCGACGAATTGTACCATCGTTTCCAAGAAAAGCGTTAAAACTCACAGACTGAATGATTGAAACATGTTCTTAAACAACATTACCCTTTAAAACTATTGTTGGAATAGGTTTCGAGAAAGCGCTAATATCATAAGAGAGAGCCTACTCTTTTCCCAATTCCACAACACATGATAACAAAGGGATTCTTACTTTTGTCCACTCGCAAATCCAAACATGTTTAATCTTGGAAAAGTTGTTAAGGATTCTATCCACATGCTACAGCCATCGCGAAAAAGTTCTCGCCTTCTGAAAAATACTAATCTAATCATCAGCAAACGCCAAACTCCAAACCTCAAGAAATGTTAAAACCAAAGCGCCCTAACAACTAAACAAAACAAAAGGTGGTATACCCAAGTGTAATGAAAACTTGTGGCACTGTAAGCATACGTTGAATGCTCCGCGTTTACTTTCAAGAACAACAATGTTTTGAAATGAAGAATATCCAAATGTAATTGCAAAAGAAAATCTCATTTATGTAATACATGTAATGGATGTAAAGAACACGACATTGGCCAAACTGGTGATCAGCTTAATCTCGATCGAGTTCAAAGCAACCAATCAGGGACCAGTACCCGTCAAGTTAAACTCAGCCAACATATTAACGAGTTGCCTCCAACACTGGGACACTGCACCAAATTAACCGTGCGCCCCCTTTACAAGTTGAAGCATGATGACAACAATAACCGTTTATCGGCGGAAAATCTTCTTAATTTTTCTGTAATTCAAAACCTGCTCTTAACGTGTGTATTTAATGTGTATTTACTTTGTATTCAATTATTATAGCTAACACATGTATAATGTTATATGCGTATTTCACTCTCATCGTAACTTATTACGCGTTTGTATCAGGCGTACGCATAACGTTTCCGTACGCACACCAACGCAAATCATTTCGCTTTGTTTACATGTTTTCCGTTTTTTGGAATAAAAGGAGACAACTCTGCACCTGATAATATTATAAATTGAACTTGCAGTTGTGCAAGAAATAATCCGTGTGACTGCCATTCTCTCTGTTCTACATTTCTACTAAATATATATCTATATATATATATACTTAATATAAATATATATATATATATGCCATTTCTCCAATCATGCCTCATTGAACACAATTGATTTCACTTTGAAATAGATAGAAATAGAAGAATATGGAAACCTCAACATTTGTGACAGATAATGTTAACAATTTTTGAAAATGAAGCATGAGAACCAGATTATTTTTGGATGTTTTTATTATACTTTCCTGAATGAGGTACCAAACTCCCCCCCCCGTCCCTCTCTTTCGATACCAACGTCTGCTACGACGTCGCATGTCAGCCACAGTCTGCCTCACCATTGCAGGATCTCACTTTAGATTCCAACTCTTGCTAAGGCGGTCTCCTGTAAGTTCATATAAGCGATTATCGACAGCAGTAAGTCTTTTGGGCAGATGCAGCACCATCCTGTGCCACCACATGTCGAAGACACTATTTTTGTTGTCGTAGAAATGAAGTCAAGTTCCGCACATCATCTCCGTAAAGGTAAGACCCATATAGGCCACTCATTTTTTGTCCACACAGAAGTATCCAGCTGTAGTTTAATCTGTACTCATTACAAGTTGAAACTTGAGGTTCATACTCAATGACGTTGTGGTTGTTAACTTCGCCTTATAAAAAACCTGCCAAAAGTCGTCGCGCTGAAGTTGATGGCGGAATGGTTTTCGATAGATTGAAGTTAAAGATTGAAGTGACACAAAGGTTTCCAACCTAATTCTATATCTATTCAACTATGTTAGAATAGCTAGGTTGGAAACCTTTGTGTCACAGAACGATTTACAAAATTGAACAATTAAACAGTTGAAACCTCCTTCCCACATTATAACGGCCGCAATATAAATTGCCAATAAGACTCCGTAAATTGTCTAGCCAGTCGTAAGAATTCACAGACTACCAAAAGGCAGTTTTATTGTTCTTACAGAGATTATTTTAGGTTGTTTGTTTGGTTTTTGATACAAGAACGCAGAGTAAAGAAGGTAAACTTGTGAAAACCAAAAATCATATAAAAAATACAGTTTTTAATGTCATGAAACTACTTTCTAAAGCTAAAAGATCCATGTTAAATCAGATCAATAGGGCCTAGGCATTACAAATAAACATTTTAAAACAAGTTATAGATATACAAAACCAGAAAGCAATATGAGGAGGACAAAGACCATAAGGCCAATGAGGCCCGAAATTAGTCTTTCCCTGAAAATACAAATTTCATGGGCGCCCCGCAACCCGACCAAGTCCCTCCGACCAGGCTCACCCGACCGAACCCCTGAACTTGGCAGCCCTCACAGAGCAACATACAAAGGCTCTCGAACTCAACAGTCACAAAAAACGGTCAAGAAAAGAGAAGAGGATGAGAGAGAGGCGGAGAGAGAGAGAGAGAGAGAGAAAACGGCAGGGCCTATCGGAAACGCCATGTTTCCAAATAGATTATAAAACAAAGACCAAAAGAAAACTAGATGACATACATGACACGCCTAACAGACAAGACAATCGGACAGTGCTTCGAAAGTAAGCTACATGTAATTTAAGATTAGGGTCTGTTTCAGCTGATTACGGAAATGTTTTACGGAATTAGATCTTTACTGTTCATCTAATGAATTCCAAAAAAATGGGGCCACTCGATCGTAAAGCATGGTCAGAGAAGGTCTTTTTATTGTTTGTTAAATTGAGATCACTTGCATATCTTGTCTGATAATGTGGATGCTTGAACTTTTATAAATAGTGTTGAAAGCAGTAGGTAAATCATTCAACGGAATACTTGTCATAAAAAACCACCGAGTTTCAAGAGAGTTATGTCTTCAACCGTAACAAAATTAATTTTGCCAAAAGGTAGGTAATGACTTCTGTACTGGCTATTAGCTATTATTCTTATTGCCCACTTTTTGCGCAGCTTGATAACGTTGATATAAATAGATTTACACTGTATTTCCCTCAAAACAGTATTCCATAATTAAGATAAGGTAAGACTAAATGGACAATAAGGGGTTACAAATTCGCTTCGGAACATATATTTCGTTCCATGATAAAATTTTTGACAATGTTTTTGAAAAAGCCAGTCGATGTGGGTGCTTTAATATGAGATTTTTCATCTATTAATACGCCCAAAAAAATTGGGTATATTTACTCTTCCAATAAGGTATTGTCTAAATGAACATTAAGTTCGGGTTGTATTTTAACAGATGTCATATGAGACGTGCAAATATATATAATTGTTTTGCTAGCGTTAATCGATAACTTATTCGCTTTGAACCAATTGCTACATTCATTAATTCAGCATTTAAGAGGCTAACACAAACAATTGGGAGGAATTTAGTATTCTGCCGGCACATCCTTCAACATACAAGTTTATAGTGGACAGGCAGGAGATTTTTTTTAGGATACGAATTTCTCTCAAATGGGCACAGGATCGATTGTACCACCACCTACAAGAACGTTCCACGGTTTATGGAAAACAAGTAACAAAGAAAAACAACAAAACCTTTGTTTTTGAATTTGCATGACTATCGTAATAGTCCCCATTAGAACACCGTGCTTTGATTGACTTTCTGTCGGCACAACAGGAAAAGTACTAAATCATCAGATTACATAAAGACGGCCGTATTCGGCCTATTCAATTAAGGTTGTGATCGAATAAATTGGAAAAGCATTCACCAAATATGCAAAAAATCCGGGTTCGAAAAAAAATTGGGATTTCTTCTGGAATCTCCTCAATGTCTTTTACGTTGAGGCTGTCAACATTCATAGGGTTGTTCACAATCCATAATTTCTTTCCCAAACAATTTTGCCAAGGCCCTATTGCGGCTAATAAGATTTGGGTGTTACACCATGGTTACAAAGTGGAATTAAACAATCCAAGAAATTATTAACTGCCACTGGTACCACCAGAACGCCTTGTTTTTATTAGTACGATATTAAAAATAAAATGTTAAAAAGAGCCAAAATAGCCCGCGCAATCGAACTTACTCAATGAAACTTTCACGTGTTGTTCACTCATGTTACAATGCAAGTGGTACAATTCTCTTTAAAGCTTTATAAGCGATCACTCCTTATAGTCTTACCTTGCTTAAAACGAACGTAGAAGTAGTATATATCATTATTTAATGAATTCCAAAGATACTCACTTCCTTGGGTCTTCCAAAGTCAAATTACATAACAAATCAACAGCCCTTGTCGAAAACGCACACCTTTTTCGGCAGTGCTGCGGCATTAAAAATACGTTTTATCGCTGCCGAATTCTTTTTCCCTGGCCAGCACCACTTGGTGGAGGGAACACACATTTTCTTTTATTAATGATAATAAACTTTAGACACAGTAAAATGAAGGTTACCTTTCCTTACCGCCAACCTGATTTCACAAAGTAAGTACGTGGTGCTTTTGAATTGAATTTGTATTTCAAATGGTTTATTTTTTAAATTGTTTAATATGAATTCGACAAATAGCATGGATTCATTTTCTATGTTGAGATTTAATTTATTACATATGAAGCCACTTGTATCGTAACTAAACTTTATTTAAACATTTTTGTACTTTCCTCATCATATTTAGACGCAGCAATAATAACAATGCAGTCCGCCAATACGTACTTAACTCTAGCGTGTATGACACTTTGAGAAAAGAGAGTAGACCGTCAATAGATCCTTGCGGCCACACAAACAATCTCACGCTCATCAGAATAGACATCGGTAAACCGAAAAAGTTGAGATCAATTTGTAAGATACTATTAAAATCATCAAAATACATAGGGGTGTAAGGGGATTTTCAGGATTCAGGAGATGTGAGCCTTTTTTTTACATTTTGTACGTATTCTGCGAGATGAAAGGGTAGGCTTCCCCAAACTATTGTTTAACGTGCAACTTGTGGCGGGTTTGACTTACTTTATATAATGTGACAATGGCTCAATACATGAAGGTATAGAAAAAAAACGTTAAGTGGCACAACCTCCTTATTCAGGAGATTTGGCCATTGGTGTAGGAGAGTTGTGCCAGTATAGAAATAACAAGTTCCCAAAATTTCATTTTAATAGTTTCTGTGTTTTGGTATTTTTTATTTCAAAAATGTGGTACACTAATTAGTCGCGTTACTGTGGTTACTCCTACGTACTTTCCCGATATAATTTACTTTTACAACATTTTTCGCCAAAATTACACGTACACATGAATTTTCCCATGCTCAAATCTCCTTTAGACCTAGTTGCACAACTCTCCCAAATGCCCAAACACAAATTATACCACCTCCTTGTAAAAATCAACGCAATAACTTTCTTTCACTAGTTATTTACTCATTATTACACCATTTCACTGACAGAACTTAACTACTTGACTTTTTGCATCATGTTGCCAAATCATGAAAATGAGAATTTTTAACAAATTGTTAAAAACCCTTGAAAATCACTTTTTAAGGTGGGAGCATAAAACTTATCTGCTTATTGCACGTATTGTACATGTTTTAGTACAGTTAAACACTTACGGATGAGCATTATGAGAATGATATACATACATACACCAATACATACATACAATAATACACATACACATTAACCTTTTTAAAATAAACTAGGATTCTGTCAAAGTGATTTCTTATGTGTGTGTGGGGGGGGGGGGGGTCAAAAATTCCATACAAAGTAAAGGGGCTTTTGCTCTCCAGTTTTTTCAGACTTTCCTTCTACACCAACAAGGGTGCCACAAATATAAACAAATGTCACATCATCTATAGGTCTGCCAAATGGGCGCAAATTGAATCCTAAAGTGTAAAGCATATGGGAATTCAACTCATTAATGACAATGAGGATAAGCCTACCGTTTATAAACTTCTTCACTATCTCCAAACAGGTATAGAGAAACGTTTGAGGGAACAGTTCGCTTCATGATTTTCTATAGAAAAAGTCGAGATTCTGTAAATGCCCTAAACCACACCATAAACTGACGTATCTTGCATCAAAAAGGTGATTATTTGGCTCTTCCATAGAGACGTGACATTTGGGTATCGGCGTAGCCGTTTAATGACCCGGGTGGATCTGCGAAACGATGAATCAACAGGGTATTCGCTTATTTACGTATACATGGTGGTGGACTGCCTGAATTCATCGGGGTTGGCAGTCAACCGGGTCACTAAACGAACACAGCTTTGGGCATGTCTTGCACAGAGACGTGACATTTGGGCCTTACGTGTCCAAAGTTGCCTACACATTGGATATTCCACTGCCAACATACCATTTTACAGAAATGACCGGGAATGAGCGTGAATAGAGAGCTATAAAACATTGGGATAACACAACAAATACCAAGCAATTCAATCCAGAACCATCCCCAAAACAACATTGAATATCAGTGACGGGGGGGGGCGGGGAAAATAATGGCATGGTTTTGCATTTTGTGACTCAATTTTCAGGGACTAATTCCATTGTTATTGGACTACAAACAATTACACACGTGTGTAAACTCGGAAAATCTATACATTAACGAAATAAGCGCACACATAATCTTGACAATAGAGCCGCTGTGAGCGAGTCGAAAATGTATGTTCCTTTAGCAAATATATCCCACCCAAAAGACGGGACAGTAGTTTGCACTAATGTCCTTCAAACTATGTTGTCTTTGTATAATCACGCCACCTATTGACAGACAGCATCCGGCTATTATGATGGTATATAAGAGATTACTCCAGAGAGGACACGCAATTTTCCAATGTTGCGAACGAGGTTGAGATATTAAATATTGAGATGTTTTCAGACAGACATTGTGGCCCGGGCCCACTACTGCTCGCGAAATATAACAAAACAATCGCTGATGTGACCAATGTGATTATGAATAGGATCAAGCGCTAAGCGTTAGTTAGATGCTGGCGGGTTGGTTTCTTAGAACTTGGGTTTTTCTTTAAAGGCTTAGTTGTAGTGAAGGGACGAGGGTTTCGGGTAGGAGACAGTTCCAGTCGGGTTTCTTCACTCAGCCCGGGCCGTGCGCGAGTTCACATTGGGTGTTGAAAACACCAAGTGGGTCTAGTCTTGTTCCGAATTGATGGATTTGTATTAAAATCCACGTGGCAGATCGCCAGACTGGAAGGGTTCATTGGATAAGTGACAGAACTCGCAAACTCAAGGTTAGTAGTACGATTCTTGGCGATTTTGGCCCGAAATTTGCCTCCAGGAGCATATATTTTCAACGCGTAGTCCTATAAGAATTACTGAGTGCTCATGATATGAAGTTTTAATACGCGGTTCTCAGAGAGTTTCTGTTAAACCTGACCCATCTGACACACTTTATCTGACGGCACTTATGAATTTGGAAACCTTACGGAATAAAGCGTGCTTTATTCCGTGAAGGGTTTTTTCCGAATCATACGTGTGTCAAAAAAATGTCAGATGGTCAGGTTACGAAAACTCCGTTTCTCACCAGTCAGGAGATAACGCCAACAGCGTAGTGTTCTTGTACAAGGCGCTAGGGACCTCAATTGCTTCATTCTTAAATATGATTATGCCGAGGAATGTCCAAGTATATACTATTTGGTCTAATATGATGGACAGGTGATTGGGGTTGCGTGACAAACAAAGAAGAATTAAAAGCAATGACATTTAAGTTTTGACAAGGCGTGTTCTCTGAAGTTAATGAAATCCTGGCAAATTTTAAAGCATCCCAAATCATTATTGAATGCTGACTTACAAACAAGGGCTGTTGTAGTGTGTACGTTTTCTCTATCTGTTATAAGAAAGCGAAGACCTCGGAAAATGTGTAACCTTACATTTACTGGCATCACAGAATTGAATTCTCATATGCTGTGATAGACTTGAACTGCAGACATGTGAAGGGAATGTGAACAATAGCAAGGTCGTTTGCCCATTGTATTGACGCAAGCTCATGCCAACCACTGACCTCTACACGTGGATAGCGGGCTGCCGCACAGTTGAATGGTCGCCGAGTGAAACAACAGGAAGTTGTTTTTCGCCTTAGCAATATGGCGGGAAACAATGCATTCAACTGACCACATATTCCACACAGATGTTCTATTGTTATACGAAATTCCTTTAACTTTGACAAGGTGTATGCATTGTTTCCCGCCATATTGCTAAGGCGAAAAGCAACTTTCTGTTGCGTTTCGACTCCGACCCGCTATCCATGTGTAGAGGTCAGTGATGCCAACAAGCCCTGTCCAACAATTTTCATAGTGAGTGAATAATAGTACTTGAGTGCCCGGCCGACTGACTGGGGAGTTTCCGTAACCTGATCCATCTGACACACTTTTTTTCTGACACACTTATGAATTTGGAACCTTAACGGACTAAACATGTGCTTTATTCCGTGAAAGGTTTCCGAATTTATAAGTGTGTCAGAAAAAAAGTGTGTCAGATGCGCAGGTTACGGAAACTCCCGACTGACAGTCACATTGGCATTTGCAACGACTTTTAATATGAACATAATGAAAGGTGCAAATCCAATAAGTAACTTAATCTCAGATTTTATTTTTTCCGGTTAACGATATGTAACTTGTGGACATGGTGGATGTAATGTTATCAATGATCAACATTATTTGAAAATTCAAGCACGTCTCGTTCTCTTGCGTAGTTCTGGTCGTTCATTTGCATTTTAATTATTCAACAAGAGTGCATCTCTACACAAACTCCAATATCCAAAGATCCAACAAGGCAAACATATGTTGGCTATAGAAAGTTTAAATCCTTGGACCTCGTAGCGTTGAAAGCGCAAGGAAATGGGTGTGGAGAAAATCCGAGCTTCATTTAAAAAAAGACATTTTGAAAAAAAAAAACAGCATATTTTTAGATAGAAAAAAAAGTTGTTGAGTACGAGAATTTTTTTGAACAAATACTCTAAGTTTTATAAAATCGATAATAATATGATTTTACTGTAAGATTCGATCAGAAAATGCCATTATGTTGATGCCATATTGTTTGATTACTCAGAAACTCTTTCCCATGATTTCGGCTTAAAATGACAGTACTAGTAATTATGAACTACAACACGTGCATTTTTTGACATTTATTTTATATTCAAGACCAGTATATTATCGGGCTTCGTTCAACTAACCTCAACGAGGATGGATGCGTTTTATGGATTAATACGATACCTGTTGCATGCAACGCGAGTATGTAATTAAAACTAAAATAACACCAGCTTGAGATATCTTTAAGAATCCAATTTAAGATCTTATGGTCTTCCTTGAAAAGCCGTCGCATGCAGAGATTTTAACAATTTTCTAAGAAAAAACTGGCTTTTGTATTTACATAATACTTGTCAATATAATTTTATGTACTTCTTACAGAAAAAATGCCTTTTTAGTTTATGCAGTATAGTACTGCTACAAATGAAGGTTTATTGATCAAAAATGAAATAAAAATCAGATTCATCTCAGACTTGAAGATTGAGCAGTTTAGGGTGATTAGCGAATTTTTATGACGATTTTAATTAATACACCAAAAAGTTATATGTATTCGAAAACTCTGAGATTTCGAAAGACTCAGAAATTAAGATATATGACATATTTATGGTTGAGGATCGGTGATGGTTTTGGGTGGTGTTTTTAACGCACCAGGCTCATAACAAAGACCAGGAGCGTACCCCCACACGGAGACACCCGGGGTGCAGTCGGGGTGGGGAAGCTCGGATATATAGTAAAAAATAGGCTGATTGTCTTAATGTTACAAAACCCCGGGGTTCGCGCGCGGCCGCACCCCGACTGGGTAAGCTGGTGAAAACTGGTACATTTATTCGAAATTCTACATTGATGAAGTCTTTAAAACCTGTAGTTCTCTTCCACCAATGCCAGACCACACACCGTAAAATAACTAATGACTTTTAATAGCCCCATCGTTTATTTCCCCGTGCCAAGCCAGCTCACAGGCGGTCTTCACTCATTAACATCCTTATGATCTGGGGAAGAAGAGGGCGGCCCGCCTGCATGCATGGTTGCAAACATGTATCAATTTCCTGCAGGAAACACTTCAGGAGCTGACTTTACGAAGATGGGTGAGAATTTCCCAAACCTATATCCAAGAAGGGGTAGACGTTTCAGTATAGAAGTCCCATGGAGGCAAATGAGGTATTAACAATTGATTCCGTCATGCGCTGTTATGTCGTCGGCAGTAGACTTGAGGAACATGAATGGCAATACCTCATTTGCATCAATGGGACTTTATATGAACGTCTACCCAAGAAGCTTATGTCCTCATAAAAACACGACTGACTGAATGAAGAGGAGATATAGGTTCTCCCATAATACATTTCTTCCAATACAATTTTGCCACTGGTTGTCACATGAGTTTATAGTGACACAAAAAGTACTGAATTTGCAAGATCGGAAGAGTTATCATTCGGTATACATCCAAGTTTTATAAAAGTCAGAACTAAAAAAAAACACGCAAAATATCGATTGATCAAATCTAAGTTTAACAGATCATAATTTGGTAAAGTATTATTTTTAAACATATTTTATCGCAAAAACTATGTTTATCTTGCAAAAGTAATGTTTTTCGAGATAAACCCTGTTTTTTAAACAATGCTTATCTCCGAGAAACTGTTTTCATTTGATAGTTTATCGATAAACTAAAGCTTGTGTTTCAATAAAGTATTGTTTATGAAACCGAAAAACAAAGTTTAATTCCTGATAAATCGAAAAACTAAGTTTATCAAAATACGGATGTTTTTCGAAAAACAGAGCTTATCAAATCGAAAAACAACTTTTATCGACTGTTAAGCAGTGTTTACTGATAAACTGAGTTTATAGACAAGTATATTTTTTTAAAACTATGCTAGCTGATCGCCGATAAACTGAGTTAATGGAAAACTGATTATTGATGAACAAACTATGTTAATGCCTGATAAACTGAGCGTATTAAATTGATAGCTCTGTTTGTCGACAAACTGAGTTTTGGAAAAGCTCGTGTTTTTTCTATTTTTTTTTGTTGTTGAGAAACTATAATATTTATCGCCGATGAGTTTATCTAAACGAACAACATACTTTATTATTTGATAAACATAATTAAAAAAAAAAATCTTCAATAAAAGTATTGGCGATAAACAGTGTTGTTCGAATTATTGTACGTATGGCTTGCTATAACCGTGCTCAGGCTGGCTCGTCGCATGGCAACAATTAATCAATCCTGAACTACCCCATATAAACGATTTTTATAAGGCCGCGTCGTTCAATCAAAAACTCAATAATAGTTATCGATCACTCGTCAAAACAAAAATAATGATTTTATTTTAACCTGTCTGTGAACCTTTAACAATATACGTAATGCAATCATTACCGTCAACATTTGAATCATAGAAAACAAGTCACAGAGGTCAATCGGGACATGAAGTGCCTGAATTATCGAACTCGCTTATTGGGTTCGTATTTCCAGCCAGCAACTTGACCAAAGTAGAAAACCAATCTGTGCCTCAACTAGCATTTACAAGCTTCTGAACATAAATCCAAACGATACTGATCAACATGGACCACTAACCGAAGCCTCCATTGCCCATGTGTTCGGTCATCAACTCTCAACAAAGACTATATATAGGTGATGGGCCAAAACGTTCAACGTAAATGAATGTCCTGAAGCATTATCATGTGGATCAAAATTTGACAAAACATGTGTCGATGGGGTTGTCCAACGACGAATACAGTAAGTGATAGATTAAAGGACAATGTTATTTTGTCGGGAGGTATATCTTTAACTCAACATAAAATGGCTGTATCAAATCGATCTTTGAACTATTGCTATCAGCATGATTACACGGGTCGTGCTGGTCGACTTATGCATTGTGCTGCTAAAGTAGAATTTCTTTTGTGATTGCATGTAAATCATTTTAGATCACAATTTCATATTATTAGAAAAAATCCTAATTGTTTTGTTAAAGATGTTTTCTCAAGTTAAGGAGAGCATGCTATATGCTTCCTGCTATATGCAAATATCATGTCAACATACAATAAAAAATAAAATCCACATTTTCGAACAATCAAAATTCTTACAGTTAATTGAACTATTTGATTAACACTGCAGATCTTAACTCTTTTGAAAAAAAAAAAAACTTTTAAGGGAGTTAAGCAGCTAATAAAATAAAAAAAAAACAAGGAGCAATTCAAAATAGGCAAAAATGGAAAGAATGTGAACTTCGTAAATACTGAATCCTGTCGAGAGAGAGAATAGAATGTATATGTAATGCCGACCAGACGGTCATTTAAAGATACTGGACATAAAAGATGTTTACTAGCACTGTAATTGGTAATCAACGTCGTCATTTTCAAATCGTATTTTCTAGTACATTGAAATTTGAATACAATACACTATAGTGATTAAGTAGATAATGATTACGTCAAAATGATTAGGCACCTTAATAGCCAAGTTCCGCGGTAGGGAGGAAATTGTTGTTGGTGTTTTCCTCACGTGAAAATGTCAATAAGAGTAATGATATCGATGTCCTTCATTACATACATTTGTGAATAAAGATGCGGATAAAGGAAAAAATAAAACGTAGGTAATATAATCACACACCACACACACGAACATATAAACACAATGGGGATCGATTGCTCGATACACGAGGAAACTGAGCACATCAATTAGGAAAGAAGAATCACCAACCCAATGTGTTACAATTAGACATTTTACAACAATTAAACAAGTCAGGGCCTGGTGGCCTAGTGGTTAGGGCGTCCATCTAGAGATCGAAAGGTCGTGGGTTCGATTCCGGCTTCGGCACATTCTTGCAAATGTTTCATGTTGGGTTGTATCGGCTCGGAATTTGTTTTAATGTTGTAAAATGTCTAATTGTAACACATTGGGTTGGTATTAAAACTGATTCTTTCTAAAAAAAAATCAAAACTGATATAAACATTTGCTGACGTGCATAGTCGGGACATGTCAAAAGCATCAGCATTACTTCGAGGGTTGACAATCAGAGGGACGTAACTCAGCACTGAAGGAAATATTAAAGAACCCTCGAGTCTTGTATGCTGCCTGTACTTTACAAATATGTTTGTAATGTAAGACCAATATATGCTACATTTGTACATGAAATACTGAAACCAATCCTTTGAACCATTTGCTCATCTTTTCTAAGACCTACGTTCGAAGCATTACCTTGATTATGATGTTAAATAATTGAATGAACTCAAGGTGGATCGACGTATTAAATAAAGCTTACAAGGTTACAAAGGCAATGCATGGTCAATTGCTTGTGAAGTTGATAAATAACTACAATGATTATTATTTTTCAGACATATATGTGCAAATATTGTGGCACTCGCTACTGCAAGGAATGTAGGCGAGGCGAATTCTACGGATTGATGCTAGAAATCAACCGGTGTCGAATATGCAATCAGGTAACCATCGATAATAATAATAATAATAATAATAACAATAATAATTACAATAACAATAACAATATTATTAATAATAGTAATAATAATAATTTAAGTTTTGTATACTTTTTCAAACTGCATGGTACTCGCCTATTCATCATTGGATAGCCTGCAGTGCAGACGAAAATTCTTGTCACAATGTCGTCTTAACTTTAATTGTCTTCAAGAAATGTTAATAAACGGGAGCATGGTCATTCTAAAGAGTGTGTTTTACCTCGAATTATAACATAAGATCAGAGGGATGAGACTCGTAAGACGTGTCTTCTTTTCAGTAGGTCCTACGTTATCAAGAAGTTAAAAATGTAAATAGTTGGTTCTTTGCCACCATATTTATAACATGTTTTTTAAAATAGAAGCCGTCTCAAACAACATAAATCAAAAGAAAATAGAAACATTTGGACATGCAATCTAACACCCAAAAAATAAAGCCATATCTTCAAAGACACGTTTTATGAAAATGGAAGCACATTCGACTTCCACCAGCCATCTTTAATCTGTTTATCCATTCCTCGCACAAAAGGAAGGGGTGTCAAACAACGATCTTGATCGTAATCCCTCGCCGCATATGATCAGCGAGCAATCATTACTGGAGATTTTTTTGAAAACTCTATATACAAAACCACGTAAAGTGTAAAGTATGTTGCATATTACAAAGGTTTCGGCTGTCTCCGGTTGTATTTGTTGCTGTTTCGTTAAATACGCAGTGTCTGTACATCGTTATGAGATTCAGCTTAGTGCCCAAGATCGCCAAGTCTGAGAAATACAGGATGAAAGTTGACTAAATTTGAACGTGTTGACCCGGCGGAGCCGTCTTGATTTCGTTGGACACCCCTGCTCGTTCCAAGGGGTTAGAGAAAGTGACACCTAAGGGGACAAATTTTCAGTTTAAATATACCTGGCCCCTAATGGGACAAGTTTTGGTGAAATTATACTATTTTTCAGTGAAAATATACACCTAACGGTACAGCAGTAATATGACATCCCTACTGTGCTAATTAAATACATTTTCCATTATCCCAGTTACATTCTCTTCTGAAATTCCACTTATAATCTTTACTTGTATGCAAAATATTTTTGATTAATATTGTAACAATTAATTTTTCACTGTACTGCATAATTGAAACAATTATTTATCATATTGTTTTTGCTGTATTCTATGATAAACAAATAAAGATTGATTGACGATTGAAGATCATTTGCAGTGAGATTATACCCCTTGCGGGACCCGTTCCCAATACGTACACTTTTAAAATAGCCAACATACAAGAAAATGACACTAGTGCTACTGCAAGAAAAAAAAAATACACACTTAGGGTTATTTTGCTGATGATTAGGTTAATTTTTCCTATTTGTATCATTGAACCAGTCACATTCACAACTTGATTATTGTGAATTTGATACTCCTAGCGGTTGTCCCGCATTTGCAGCTAGTCCATCTTTTTTTGGAACGAGCATGGGTTCCGACCAAATCCAAGAACCCCCCCGGGCGTGTTGACCGGTTTCCATGTATAAGCTGCCATGTGTTTGAGTATTTTCTTCGCAGCATTCATCGCGTGTTGATTCCCGATGACCCGGAATCTTTACGCAATGAAGCAACAACCACGAACTGCGAATTTTCTCGAGCGAGAAAATCGGAATAGGATTATCCTCGGAAGGGCCACTTGTGAGGATATGAATAACAATTGCAATTATGGGGCGGCAGATAGATCGTTCAAAAGCCAAGTGGGTCGATTCTTATCTCTTTCTTCCATGGTTCAAGTACTTGCACCAGGGGAAGTTATATCAATGCATGGGTACGCATACGTCTGTATGCATATGCATGCAATGTATCACTCTGTGTTTCTAGTTTTTGCAAGGAACACAGCAGTGGAGAGATCTTTTGTTCTCGCGTGCAGGTTATCTAAAATCTTTTGTTCTCGCGTGCCCGTTATCTAAGATATTTTGTTCTCGCGTGCATGGTTATCTAGATTGAAGATGAATTTGCACAGCGAAAGATGTGTAAAAATTATTGCACGCGGACAGCAATAGGTAACCTATCTCTAGAAGTGTATATGTGAGATAAACGTATCGCTTAAGTAAACGCAATTCCAGAAAGTTAAACGTAATTTTAACTTCACCAAAATGTGTCGAAATTTAAACTAGGTACGAGGCTAGTTTAAGAAGTGATTTAGGGTGTGTTTTCGTTAAGTGCACGGCTCAATGCATTGTCCAGTTGACAACCGCAATGGTGCATATCATTCTCGCCCAGTTCGTGCGCTCATTATAACACAATAGGCCTTTCATACACTCAAGTTCGCCAACAAAGATGTTACTTTTGTTTAGTTTAAAGTTTCCGTTAAGTAAGCAAATGGTTAAAGTATTTAAACGATTTTGCTTAAACGCAATTTTAAATTACGGCGATTTAAGCTAAAATTGCGTTCAGCTCAACAAGTTTCTGGAATACGGGAAAAAAAAAAAAAAAAAAAAAAAAAAAAAAAAAAAAAAAAAAAAAAAAAAAAATTAGATGAGCCAAAATTATGGCGCATTTTATTTCAGACGCTACAGCATTTACAAAGGAGGTACTCAGGCGCGAAGCAAGCGATTGATATGGCAAGCTGAAGAAATGAGCTTCTTACTGATATACAACACTATACAACAGGTTTCAAAAGTATTTGAAATAAGTGAAAAAGTTTCCAAACCTTTTGATGGGTTCAGATCTCAACGCTGGTTAACAATTTATTTTATCGAACGTTTTAACGGTCTATGTTGCTACTGAAGGATTTGTCTCATAGTGAGGCTCAAAATACGTGTCTTAGCTTATTTAAAAAAATGGAAATTATTTCAGCAAGCTAACAAATTCTAAAACATATTAGCAGACAATTTGTTTCTTATAAAGCTGGTTTGAATTTCAGTGTCACACCAGGTTGCATTAACACTTAAGTGATCAAGGGTTTTCCCGTTAGTGCCCGAGGTGTGTGCGCGTGTGTGTGTGTGTGTGTGTGTGTGTGTGAGGGGGTCCATGGAACCCTCCTAAGGAAACCACGTAACGACCAGGGAAGGGGGAGACGATGGGAGTTAAAGTTACTTGCCTAAAAGAACGAGTCGGGACCGATCTGCTGTTAATGTTGCTTTTCATTAAAATGCTCTTCTTATGGCAAATTGATTTAAAATTCGTGCACTTATCTATATATCTCATATTCAGAATATAATATTTAACAAAAGCACGCTATGAAATGCAATAATAAGCGAATTTGGGAAATGAGGTTTCTAAAATTATAGGCAAAAGACCTATTGCACATTTTACCAATTGATTACTACCAGGATTTAATTATTTTATGTATAATAAATCCTATCGCGTATTTTGTGACTATAAATATTAATTATGCGATTTTACAATATTTTTTTTCCAGAAAAAGTGCCAAAGGTGTAAAGATTTGAAATTGGTCGAGGTTAGAAGACCGGCAATTAAGCGAAGCATGAAACAGACAGAACAGCAGAGGGCGCACATTGGTGTATCCCCAAAGTCAGCCCAAAAGGGGTGCCAAAAGACCAAAAGTCAAGCACAAGGACAGCGATGACACTTTAAACTGTCCTTATTTTGAAACCATAGATGTGTTTTGGTTAGTAAAAAAAATAATAAAATAGACTAAATCAAATTTAAACGTGTAATAGTAAGATGTAAAAAAAAAACATGTCGTCATAAGTTGTAAGCTGTTTTTTATGACAAAAGATAGTGCAATATTTTAGATAATAATGTAATGAAGAGTCAGAATTAATTTATTCCTCCTGACCACACGGTTTTTGCACTAGGGACCTTGTGATTTGTAAATAACAAACTTAATATTTAATGTCACAGAGTCCAAACTTTCTTCTTCCCTTTTTTAATTTTTAACACATTGTTTTGGTTGTTTGTATTTTTGCAATTGTTCAATCTTTGGAAGGATTTGATGAGAACACTTTTTCATGTCACAAGAGGTCTCTTCTAAAGTTCAAATGTTTTAAAAAACTATTCAACAATCTTAAACATGTCTCCATTTGAGGAATGCATCAATATCTGCGTTTAACAACTATGTATTAGGGTCAAGTAATGACGACATGGTCTGCTTTTGTTATTTTCCCAATGTCGATAAAGTTCGATTCAATATCCCCTTCAGAATTAGTTTAAAATTTTAAACAAAGTTATTGGTCTTGTTTTTGCAGTCCTTGTTTTCATTATATGGGTAGGCAAATTCACAGTCAGATTCCGGTAAATTCCTCCATGTAATTATGTGTGACAGCACTAGTCTAGTGTCAAGACTGTAATGAGGGAACATCAGGCATATCTCAACTGATTCCGCAAATAGTCGAGTTTGATTCCCATGGGCTGCCCTTGTTTGATGGGTATGTGTCCTTTGTGGTTGTTTAAATATCAATTAGTCGATCTAAGTTATTCATATAATAAACACAATTTTTTTTTTGGAAATTATGTTTACGGCGAACTTAAAATTACCTACAACATTACCTTGCCGGTGGTTTTTTTAAACCTCTTCTTAATGTCCCCTCTGTGTTTATGTTTTATTTGTGTAAAATACCATCTGTATTCGATCGTCCAATGGCCTAGGTTATCCTTTGCCAGCAAATTGAGAACTTTCATCTTTTGTGAAAATGTGCCAGATGCTTTAATTTCTATGCACCTAAACAAAATGGGTTGAAGGGCAAGGCATTGACCATTTATGCCATTTCCATTTATAGATTTTTTATATACGGGACAATACACCTTTCTGTGATTTTTGGAGCCATTTTAAACCGGCGTTCGTTTCTTTTCTAGTTGAGATTTATTGAGAAAACATTTTATTTTGAAAAAAATGCCTCTATATAGAAATATTATTTCTGTTTTAAATATAATATTCCTTTAATAATGCTTAAAAAATTATCGTACTCCGGAATTAAAGTGTACTAACAGGTTAATTTTTTATTAAGTATGTTTTTTAAAAAATATCTGCGGTCTGAAAGAATAATATTCTTACTGCAATATAGATTCCATATTAGTAGGAATTTTAAAAAACCTTTTTAAATAAATGTGCCCATGGAGGTCGCCATTTCTGCATTGGTGACGTCACTCGGCATTGGTTACGTTGATGACTCTGTACGTCAAGATAAAAACCGGTGTCTAAGGATGTCTAGGGTAACTCCTGTCAGAAATGATTATATAGTGTTCCAGGTAAAAGCAGTAAAGATCGATTAAAAACTGGGCGGATTCTTGACAGAAGTATAGCGCCCTGAAAAGTTTGGTTATGGCATTCACTAGTCCTTCACAGGGCTACTATTCAAGACACACTATGTCCTATATACATCCTGATTTCAATTTTTTCATTCTTGTGGGGCAATCAAATTGGCAGCAATGATGCGGAATATATTATAAACGTTTTATTTTGATATCAATAATATAGTGTCATTTGTCTGACTGAAAGACATTCATTCGAAACAAAAATGCATTTATAATATGTTGAAGCTCAAATTATATTTGCCTGGCATTTCGCTTTAATATAACTAAATGTATTAAGCCAAACATAACTAGTTGCGCCATTCCGGGTTGCCAAAAAAGATAAAAAGATATAGCATGTAATATTCACACAAAGGTCTACCTTGAGATTAATATTGTACGCGCAGAAGTGTCTTATATTTATAAGTAATGAAAATATATGTGATAATGTCCTAATTGCAAAATGCTACAAAATGATAATAAAAAATAATAACATTTTCGGGTTGATTTCCTTGAATGATCAAAAACTCAGTGTACATGGCTAATTCTAATTTGTCAAATTAGACCCTTTTCTTGAAAGATTAATATTTTTATTGAAGTTTCTTTCAAGAATCCAGGTTACTCAATCGAGAATCCATTTTATCGGCAAAAATCTAGGTTTTTTATCGATAATCCAAGTTTTTCATCGATGTTCCAGCTTTATATATCGACTGAGAATCTTTTTTCATTGAAGAACTTGGTTCTCCGAAAAACCTAGCTGCCTTCTCGCCAATATACCTGTTTTTTTTCAAAACGTTGATAATCCAGGTTTATCGATCCCAGATGTTATTTTGCTAGCAACTCTTTGTGATATATTTCTACTATTATTAAATGCTGTCACATTCCAAATTATTATTTAAAATTGGAAACAAAATTGTTAGGACATTTAAAAAGGAGCAGTTATATACTCATTATTCGCTCTCTGCATTAACCGGCGAAAAGACATTTTAATTTATATCATAAGAGTTATCAAATTGTTTTATACATAAAAATATGACTCTTTAGTCTTGCCATATTGAAATTTCCGCACAGGAAGGCGTCAACAACTTCCTCCCCAGCGCAGAACTTGACAACTATCATCAAGGGGTGGGGTGGACAATCAAGTATCTATTATCGTTGTCAATAGCGTAATTGTATAGAAAAAATACAATGTGAAAAAAAAAAAAAAAAAAAAATAAGGGGGGGGGGGATCATTGGTCGGTACATCAACACGACCACATACCAGGAAAAATAAAAATCGGTTGTACCGATTCAAAATGGCGGTCCAAAACTGATTTTAGAACGCGCACCAAATTCTCCCGCCAAAATATGAAATAGCGCTACCATAATGCTTATTTAGGCTAATTGGTATAAAAACGCCATGACCAATTTGAATTTTTCCACCAAAATATGCGCAACTGATATTTAGGCAATTATTTAAAAGTTTGGGCAAAAACAATTTAGCGTTAAAACATGGCCTCGAAAAACCGAAATCCTTGGTCCACATAGAACCCCTTATGGATGTTAAGTGTTATTTCAAGCAACATTGCATACTTTCTACAGATATAACGAAGCTTCCCGTGAAATATCGCTTAGAAGTACTAACTCTTTTCGTCAAAAATGATATTATTAACTAAGAAAGGATTGGATTCCATGCTCGCTCTAAATTTTTCACAAAGCTTCTTTATGAAAATTACTTGTTTTAAAAAAGAAAAATAGCCGGTTTGGATATTTTTGCCGTTCTGGTGATGTAAAAATCTCGAGCCTTGCCTGTAAGCATCTGGACAACATTTAGCCGAATCGTCGCCACGTCGCATGCTGTCGTTATTTTATTACAAAACATGTTTTCGGAGAAGTCGCATTGAAAACAAACCGGGTCATTTCTGGCCTTATACCGTGCAAACAGGATAAAAAGAATTAGTTTTACTTTATATTTTGAAGAAAACATGACAAGTTTAATATTTTAGCATAACTGAAATTTAAAAACTGCAATTATATCCTCTTAATTAAGCTAAAGTTATGTCTGTATGTGAAAACGAGAATAACGCCATATTAAGAAAAATCAGACGCAAATATCTGTGCTTTAATGCAAGTCAAGTAGATCACTATTTGTGAAAACTGTTAGGAACGATAGATAAGATGAAATAGATCTATATGTGAAGCCCGTTATTTGACGATCAGCCAAAATAGAACGCTATGAAAAAAACCTGTCCAAGTGTAATGAATGGCGAGTTCGAAAGACGGCATATATGAAACATAGATGTTAATTTGAGAAGGAAAAAAAGACAAAAATCCATTATAAACTCATTAAGGGCCATCTCGGGAAAGTTACACACGGGACTGAATTTCATTTGATCTCAGGGACAAAATAACCAATACGAAAGTGACAACAGTGATTTTTTGCTTAGTTTTGTTCAAAACCTAACCTAATAATGTTCACTTTCGCTAATTGATTGTTTCGTCCATGGGAAGAAAAAATGAATTCGAGTCACGGTGTGACTTCCCAAAGAATGGCCCCTTAAGTGGTATCACAATCTTGATATTGGTGGCTTTGTAGAACACGATGAATAAATATCATGCAAATTTCTCAAAACCTCAAAAATGAAAATACGATAGTTAATGATGGGGCGACGGAATTGTGTGATGCCAGTCTCCAGCAATTTTGCGGTGTTATAGTTGTGTTCATTATATCCAACGGAATTACGATATTTTATGCGGATGGATGCTTGAAATTTACGTGGAGCTAGGTGTTTTAAGGTATGATACTCACCCGTCCTCTAACTAGAATTGGATACTCTAGTGCTCTTATTAAAAGTGGCAGAATCTCTGATTGGTCAGTTTTAAGGCCTCACGATTCTGCAATAATTATGGGGTCGGGAATATTTTCTGTCATTTTAAACCTTATTCATTACATCCCTTGTACACAGTAAACTATGCAGATGGAGTTGGAGAAATCAAACCCACTGTAAGGGTACTTTTTAATAATTAAAAAAAAAAAAAAATTAACTGAATTTTTGTTTTTGCACTTTCAGAAATTCACGGGGCGGACCCTGCCTTGTTTTAGGGGTAATTTGCTCCTATTTGATTAGTGGGGTGATTGATATATTGAATGAGGCTGCCCGCCATCGTCTGAATTACTATTTTCAATAATATTTGTCAACACTAAGGCACAAGGAACAAAAGACGTAGTTAAGTGTGCAAGAGTTGCCACAATAGATTTTAATTATGAGTTTCTTCACTTTTTCATTTCTTTATCTCAAGACACAACATAGTACGACAACATCCACACATTCACACCTGCACACACACACACACACACATACGCTGCACAACACCTACGCACGCACGCACAAACTCACGTCACACGCACAAACACCCACACACACCTCTAATGCCCACGTCATATACGAAATATAAAAAAAAAACATGTTGTCAAATACCGTAGCGTGAATTGTAAGAGGTGCCCTGTTCGTGTGTTTGCTTATTTCTTTATATATTACAGGAAAGCGACACTCAACGTTATGAGGTCTACCGTGATTTTTTTTCGCAATCGTAGTGTTGTGAATCTTAAACTTGTATAAATACTTCAAAAATTGCCAAAGCGGACATGCATTGGCGAATAAACTTTGAATTTTTTAAAGGCACTATCAGTCATTTTTTTCCAAATTCAAAATGCCAAATGTATCTCTAAATTGCTAGTGAGGTCATATCAACACCGTACTGTCTTTTGTGAAAAACCAGACATTAAGCATTTTAAAACGGTCTTGAAGATGTCATTATGACTGTTTCTACACTCCATAACAAATCGGATCCCGCAACCCAACCCGCGAATATAAAACTCATCATTATTTGAGAAATACGGCGTGTTATGAGTAGCCATTTACAGGGGTCATTACTACACCAATTGCCAATAAACAGTTGCAAAAATGAAATTTCGATGAAAAAATAGGCAGGGGCGCGATTGTTTTACAATTTAAAGGACATCGTGATGGTGGCTTTTAAAGGAACAAAAGCAAACGGATTCCAGGCAAAACTCTATCCTAGTTATGATTTCACATTATTTAAGCATTATCCACGGGGCTAAGAAAATAAAGAACACACTTGTGGGAGCCCAAAGATTTAGAAAAAAAGATAGGCAGAAAAAGAAAGGAAATGCAATATTTGATAACATAATGCGTGACGCACCGATTTTTGAAAATTTAATTGGAATTTCAATACAAAAAAAGTCGTGAGGCTGAAATCATGTCATTTTACAATGTTGTTAATGATGAATTGAAAACCAATACGGGTAATACAAAAAAACCCCGCACTCAATAGTCAGGACATCGTAATAAGACGGTGAAAATAAACATGTTGTACGAGGGAGGATATTTCAGGTGCGGTCGACCAGTCGGAATTTTGTTTTGTTTGTGGTTTATGAATGACCCAAAAAATACCAAAATCACTCGTTTCCATAACTTTTACAATTCCCCATAAATCAATCCAGTGTTTGCTTCTTGTGTTCTAATCCCCAATCTGAATTCCACCACCCAAAAAATAGTTATTTTACAAAAATAAAACAGCAAATAAAAAAACGAACACAATTCCCCAAAACTCCAATTCCATGTCGTGTAAAACAAGGTTTGTCGATAAACAGGAGTACAGTCATTAATAATAGTACAAACGTTACAACCGTGTACGCTTCTTCCAGTCAGTTGTGGGAACAGTGCATATGGTATATAGAAAATAAAGTCATTGTTTGGAGTATGCACTGTATTCTAGTTCGAGACATATCCAATGTCTTTTTCAGAAATCAAAAATCACACACAGTTAGAGTCTGTGCTGTGTTTTTACTGTTCTGTGGCGACGTGAGGTTTCTTTGTTTCTCATTATCTGATTTATGACCTCGTTTAGTGGATTCTTGGCCTTTCGTTCGATTGACCCACATGTCTTCATTGGAGTCCTCTACGTCGATGACCTCATCAACCTTGATTGTAGGAACTGGTTTCTGAAGCCAAGCCGAAATTTTGGAAGGTGTACCGCGATGACGGCCAATCTAGAGTAAAAAACACAGAAGAATATTATATTAGTAAAATTCCATCTGGTATGATTGTGTAAGTCAATTTTTGTGAGAGAAATAACACGGATGACGCTTTTGTGCGGTTATAGATCATTTGCTGATATTCCGGAATGAATCCTGTACCTGTATATACATCCATACAGCTTCAATAGGACAATTATCCGGGTGAGTACGAGTGCGCGGATAATGAGCTCATAGTTGTATGCACAAATGGGTGTTTTCAGAGTAAAGGTACCTAAAATGTAACGTTTTCAAGAAGATTAAACAGTATTTTGTAAACTCTTTCTTGATTACTTCTTTGTTCAATGTTGATCTCTATTGGTAAAATGATAGATTAAGACCTATTAATTTTCTACGTTAATGTTCAGACATGCAATTATCCTATACAGTGGGTTATGGGGGAATTGTTAACGGTTGCAAAATTTGATACACCGTTACAGCCGTTATGAACTGCGGATGTGGATATCTGATAAGATATGCTGTACTTTGCTAGAATTGCACCTGAGTTAGAACACTGTGCCATGTAGTACCTATGTGAAATAGGAGCAATAACTGAGGTATACTTCATATCACATCTGAAGTTCAAAAAGTTTGACACATAATGTTACAACCGTTAATTCAAATTTAATTTCTTACGCAAATAGGAACACTCGGTGATGTTTTCAATTTTGGGTGAGCCCATGTAATCTTCTTTCACTTTTACAGATAGCACTTTCACGAATTAGTTAATATTATTCATACCACTATTTCTGTAATCAATACTTGAAATGTTAATATTATCCCAAGAAAGTGAACATTTCAAGCACAAATATTATTATAAAATAAAAAGATGGTCACTAACAAAAAAATCATTTTTATCTCTCCTTACCTATATACCTGTGAATTATGTCAAAAAGTTATATAAATTAGTATTGCACATTCTTCAAGATTGGTCAATGAATTTCTACTGCCCGATAGGTACCTTTAAGGTGGAAACACCCACATACATTTAATTGATGTTATCAAACATTAAATGACACTTATTTTGAGGCGCGATTTTGCCAGGAATGTAATTTTCGAGAATCCGTTGTGATTGAAACAAGTCTCGTGAGGTCCTTGGGTTAAAGTAGTCACATGCCATTCATTAAAAAATAAATAAAATAAATAAATAAATGAAACAAGCATAATTTTCAGTTATATTAACAGCAGATAAATTGTATAATTAAATAGATCGGTTGCCAT
Organism: Ophioderma brevispina; assembly: GCA_023653785.1. Classification (NCBI taxonomy): domain Eukaryota; kingdom Metazoa; phylum Echinodermata; class Ophiuroidea; order Amphilepidida; family Ophiodermatidae; genus Ophioderma; species Ophioderma brevispina. Next base: position 25,355 of record JAMKCH010011457.1, read on the forward strand.
TTCGTCTTTGCTTTAGACATTTTTCAATATAAATTTGACTCATGTATATCACATTGCCACGAACGTGAGAGAAAGAGAGAGACAGAGAGAAGTTAGAGAATGAGGAAGAAAGGACGGAGAGCAGGCGGAGCAAGAGTGCGAAAGCAGGAAGGAACCAAGGGCTTGGAAGGGCAACAAAGAGAGAGAGAGAGCGCAGAAGGCAGAGGCAGACAGACAGACAGAAAGCGAGACCTAAAAATTGAGAAGAGCCAGACAAACACAAGACAAAAGAGGGAAGAGACAAACAAAAAGCGAACGATAAATGTTTTTAAAAGGAAGGAAGGGATTCAAGGAGTATAAAAACAGGAGCGAAAAAGTAGAAAAAATTCATTAGCGTGTAATATAATTTAATTCCGCCCTTTTTACCAATAGTTTGATCGATGGAAAAAAGTGAATTAAATAAAATAACGAGTGAATAAGATAAAAGGAAGTAAGGAAACTTACCTCACTTGCCACATTCGGAGAGACGATGGTTTCGGGTGTAGCGCCCTGTAAAGTACCAGAAGAAAGATTGCATTGAACGTTTTTACGACAACTCAAACCCTTCGCAATTAACTTTCGGCAAGTGCGATGGGCACAAATATGTTCCATAGTACGCTGAGGCATTTTGTCCAAACCACGAACTAAGTGCAAGGTCACAAATAAATCAACTCTTGTGCAACTTCCCACTTCAGGACTCATCATAATGACCGCAGATGCAATAATGGCAAAAATGGCGTACTGCGCTCTCTTATATGAATCATGGTCAAAGCACACTCATTAAGAAACCTGTTAAGTTGTCGAATTATATACGTCTTAATTAATCATCACATTGAAAGGTCAGTTAGAGAGCTCATTAGTCTACTGTTCAAGTAGTTCAAGGATTGTTTTGAGGTAGATAGATGGATGGTCAACAAACTATTGTATTTTAGTATTTTCCGATCTCGACAAACAGTTCCTCTTTTTGATCTGTATACCAGCTATTGATTAAAATAAGAATACCGCTCTCCTCCATGGTTCACTTGGAATTGGGCAAATGAATCACGAACGTATCCCGTCCTTCGGAGGAGAGGTTAGCCCTCGGTCCCGTGTACAGAAAGACACAACTGTACATGTACATCGCAGTTCGTTATAAATAAGGTGAAAAGATCTGACTGTTCCCAATCCGCCCGCCTCAAAAGCGGGCCACGTTAGGAGGTTAGCTTACACAGCTCATCTCCTGACATCTAAAGCCACTCCCAATGATATGACTTGCGCGAACGAACGAACGGACGATTATTCAGTAATAAGCCTGTCTCAACAATCTTTTGTTCATAGTTTTGCGTAGGCATGAGGAGTTATTGTTAGTTTTGTGATACAAGATTTTCATTATGAGCTTAATAAAAATGTATTTCATTGTATTAGGTTCTTGTTTTGTGAGAAATGTACCATTTATCTTTGTCTTATTCAAACCATCATTAGCTTTATTGTATTTTTTCCATTTGCATCAAGGTGTGAAATCCACCCATCAGAAGGTATGAGTTTCCATACAATGTACCACTCTTCACTAATTATCACCAAATGACTAATTTAACTTTTACCTTTAATCATAAAACAGGATAATGAAATGAGTAATGAGATGAGCATCGGAAATTTCATCTAAAATGTAATCAGCATAATTGCAATATTTCAATTTAGAGCTGGGAAAAAAGATGGCATTGATAGATTCATTAATAAAAAAATAACCTGGTGCAGAGAAAACAAGATCTTAAGAGAACATCTACCTTTGAATGGCGTAGCCTTGTTTCAATGTCGTCCATAATTCCTTTCATCTCTTCTGTGGGTGATTCTCTGTACTGTCTGCTTGCGATAGATAGTGCCGTTACTTCGTAGGTTTTACCGCTATCCTCGCTGAAATTCTGTAAGAAATTAAAATCAGTCTGTCAAAACTGTTTACTTCTTCAAAGTAAAAAAAAGGATTTTGAGTGTGTTTTTTTAATAGAAATTGCAGTGACAATATAAAAATAACAGTAAATGTTTTTTCCTATGCATGTAAATGCTATACCGTGTGTCCCAAAAAAACCGCAACATTTGGTGACAGGCGTCATAAGTTTTGACCAAAAGCATGTGACTACTTATTCTTTGTTGTAAGGTAAGATGGGACTGTTAGCTAATGTCCCTGGAAAGTTCAAAAAGGAAGACGGAACCCATTTAACCAAATTGAAGCGCTATTAACTAATTTAATACGGCACTGGACGTTTTGGCGGCCAGAACCACCAATATGAATCTCTCTCTGGCCCAACTACCATTTTCTTTTTTTAAAGACATGTACTGCAACAGATATGAACATATGAAATGTTTCCTTTGTAATAACAGCTAATAAACATGCATTTTAACACAACTTTAAATATGAATTATTTATGACAACAACTCTACTCTCCTTATGTCCAAATTAGACTCATTGATAAGCTCATCTTTCAATTCATATTTTTGTGATGGCACACATGAGTTTATTTTAACTCACCAAAAATTAATACAGAATGAATATATTGATATTGTTAATGAGTTTTTTGTGTTGAAAAACATATTTTTTACTTCATTATTTTGTAGAATTTCAATATCATTTAAAAGCAAGTTTTCTGCCCAACGCATTGAGGCATTAATGTAATGTTGAGTTTGTCCTATGACTTAGTCCATAGTTTATAATCGCCCTGAAACGGATTTTATTCACCATAAATTAATGTTTTTCTTTAACAGATAAATAAATAATTCACATAAATCAAGTTTTGATCCCGTAGAAGTTGTTCTGCAAGACATTTGGGCAAGTAAATTTGAATTTGCAATCCATAGTGTAAGTTGCCTTCGTTCTTTCATTGCCAGTCTTGTGGTTACCAGCCCTCATTTTTGTAAAATGGTTCCGCGGTTACTGATTGTTTGGGGTCATAATCTTAAAACTACTCTATTCACTATGATTTTTTTCAGGGCTTTAGCTAACATTGCACAAGAACAAGTAATCATGTGTTTTTGTTCAAAACTGACACCAAGTGGTTGCGTTTTTTTTTTGGACACCTGTACCTTGCCCCGTTTAAAAATATATCGCCCAGAGAAGTATTCCTAAATAGCGCGGGACCTAGAAGACATAATGTAATACATCCGAGTCAAAATGTTTGATTGATTAAATCTGTAAACGGCCTGACAGGGACGCCGGACACGCAATTCTTAAGTGCTGCATATGGTGCCTTACACAGACGGGTAAGGAGGGGTCTAGACAACGAATTATACTGGGGTTAATTTTTTTTTAAATTGCTCAGCATGTGAAAGTATACCACGTTATTTTTCTATTCCATACAAAAATCTAAAACTATCATCAGCGTAAAGTTTTGGAGTTGACGCTAGAAACAGTATAAATCATCAAAGGGTCAATTGCTGTCGTACATGGTCAATTTTAAAGATGTCCCGATTTTAATTTTAAAAATGGTGTCAAATGATTGATGGAGCTCATAAGGTTAATATAAGGAATAGTTTTTAGTGTCCTAAATGCTTGGGCACAAAAAAAATCTACCTGTATTGCATTCAATAGGGCTTGACCATGTTGTGTCGAAATGTTTTTCAAGTGATAATCTTATTTTTTCTTAAATAGGTGGTCAAATATGCGCTAAAGGACCAACGCGACAAAAGCTCTTAAAACAATAACAGAATATTTTTTGAAGAGCGCCCCAATTTCCAAAAAAAAAATTAGATTTTTGAACAGCTGCATTAGTAACTGGCTAGTGAACTGTACCTGTGAATAGTAAAGTTCGAACATGTCTACGTATCGCAAAAGAAGGCATTGTGTAATTATGATAATTAAAATCGGAGATCCCGATAATAATTCAACGGCTGCTGGAAACACCTTCCAATTAGAAATACTGGGAAATTTGCGCCATGTACTGTCTATGCTCACCATAGTGGTTCCTTTAGGTTCAGGCAAGTCAAATGAGATTTCACTTTCGTGATGTGGACCGACTAATTTGGCGTTTCCAGTTCCGCCGTAAATTGGATCTCGATTCTAATTATAAATCGCTTCTTTTATTAGAAATACGCACTTGGAGCATTACCATTCGCAGGTATAGTATACTAGGCAATTCTCATTTTAAAATTTTGAAAATTGGGGCGCTCTTCAAAAATGTGCTGTATTGCTTTAAGAAAATGGCGTTTCTTAAACGCATGAGTTCGTCTTCGCTAATTCCGCACTCAAGTTTACCCATCTGGTCTGCAGTGCGCAATAAAAGAACGTGGCAGGAATTCATAGACCATAGAACCCAACGGAACATAGACATTTTCGTAAATAGGAATAGTGTATTAAATAGAAAAACAGAAACAAAATAGAAGTAATTTTCATTACAAATTTCCCAGCCATTCACACATTTTGACATTTATGTCTGTTCAGCACATTTTATTGATTAGGTATGCGGCATATTCCCGGTATGTACGGGGCTTGTACCGTTGGTACAGAAACTGATTGTCCCCCCTGATAGATTTTCCTAGCTATAGCAACATGTACGGAATAAACCGTGACCTTGTATCCGAGGGGCCCGTTGGTACAGTGCTGAACAAGATGCATACAGCACTCAATGTCCGAACAAATCGACAGATGGTTGGTATGACACTCATCAACGCGGACGCGGTAGTTTTATGACACTGGGGGGTTAAGGGGAGGGGGTAAATGAAGGTAGTCACTTTGTCTGGGATTGGTATCCATGGGTCCGTCTCAATAGACAAAACAGAGCGTAATATAGTAGCGTTGGAAACAAACTCGAGTTTCCTATACACTTTTCTGTACAAGCTCACCACAGTCAGTCCCTCATACCATATTTAAAGGTCAAATACATTTCGGTAAAACACATGCAGTAAAACGAGACTTCTCAAGATAAACTCCGATCAAAAGTTAATATTCCTCTTTCGGCCTAAGTATTACTAGTAGCTAAAAATATTCGTGGATTGGCCCTCAATAGAAATTCATAAGCTTTGTTAAGAATATTATTTTATTCTATATAAGCCTTCTGATACCTGGGATATCGTGATTTTTGTAGTGATTTAAAAATGTATGCTGCCAAATCTCAGTCTTAGCGTTGATTTTGTAATAGTTGTGTTCATATATTTAATCGGAATTCCGATCTTTTTATGGAGTGGGACGTTTAAATTTTTTTAAAAAACCTAAGGGATTTTAAGAATACCAGGAAAGGAGTTTAAGGCTGAAAGTCCTCATAACCACTACTCAGATGGTGAATGTATAAGATTGATTATGCCAAGAGTGCCTGGCGTGCTACCTAAATTCACTAAGCAGGCTTACATGCCATGCGCGTGGCGTATGCTTGTACTTGGAATGTAGAATTCTTTTATTCATTGATCTAAAAAGCATGTTTAAAATCCCTATTTTCGAAAGCATAGTATGGTATGTGATATTTCCGATTGGCAAGATGTTCTGAAATGTTGTTCTCAAATATTTCATCAAAATGACGATATATTGTGGAACGTTTACCGTACAGGTATGTAAAATTCATACAATATCATTTTGGGACATCCCTCTTTTAATATTTTTTCACCAATATTCCTTTGAAAACGAAATTGTATTATTCTAATTATCTTGACAACTCTCTCTGAGATTTCGGTTTTGAAATGCACGATATAGCTATAGTCTGATTTTTTTATTCGTGTCAGTTCATGCTTATTGTCGAGGGTATGGTTTCACTTGGAGAAGATGTGTTGATACCGAAAATTTAAAAAGCCGAAGATATAGGCGAGTAGATATATTATAAAGCGTAAATGTTCCTTTATTGCAGATTAAAGCTCCAAATTTGGTATAATTGATTTAAAATTAATTTAAATTTCATGATCCCTTTTCAGTTAAATCAGTAAAGACAATAATCATCATTGCCCTATCCGTGTATAGAAAGTACAAGAATTTGCTAAATTAAATGAGCTTAAATGATTTTGACCGTGTGATATATCTAGCAGTTTTGCCACTACATCCGTTGAATTCAATCTAACCGACACCACTTTCGCTTGAAGGTGTGGCGATCAATAAGCCACGCGCTCCTATCCTATTTAGACGCATACATGCCACACAACACGTTTTCGGATGTTCATCAATAGACCAGTTAACATCCTACGTCACTTCTTTTGTTGCCTGCGAATCCATTCCTGCGAATCGTTATGGCCCATAGTATTAAAACTCTAACAGATACAATTGCCCAATGTGTAACAGTCAGGCCGACCTATTTCAAGATACCAGGCCCTAACATGTTTACAAACATTGCTGTTAACTGGTCTATAGGTAACTGGTTCACGTCAATGTAGGAGTTAAAGCTTATGAATGGCAATCGATCCTCAGGTGAAGCCATGCAAGAATCTTGGCCTCAATCCACGTCACATAAAAGTGGCATTGATTTTCTTGGATAAACGTGTAACCTCTCAACATTAATAGAATCGTCGAAAACTTTTAATGAACTGACACGAATAAAAAATTACACTTTTATCAGGAGTTATGATAATTCTAAATATAGCAGGTAAGGCGTTATGATGTTTTCTAAATGTAGGGGGCACTTTCAGAAAATCTTCGCAGTTGTGAATAACGGTTGACTTTCAAAAATGGAAACAATGAACTTGGGTCATCTGCGTAGTCAAGTTATACAAATCCTTTACAAATACTTTAACAAAATATTTTTATCTTAAAGTGTTTTAGAAGCTAATCGTTCTTCAATGGATCTTGTTTACGAATATTTTAATGATATTCATTACTTATTATGCTGAATTAGGTTTCGGAATACTTACAGGGACCTTTTAGTGTAACAATCACGAGCAATAGACGCAAAATGGATTTGTTTGGCCATTTTAGGTATTGGTGGAATCAAACAGGAACCGATGACGATTTGCAATTTGCAAATATATGATACAAATTTTAAGCTAAACATTACTTCAGTGTTTTGGACATTAAAGGGACATTTCGTGATCAACAGCCTCGTCCCCCGACTTACGTTAGAAACATCGCATTGGATATAATGACGTATTCAGTTTGGTTAAATGTCTACTGTAATAACGTTTATGAATTAGGTTATTGTCTGCATATTTTTAGTTTTTTGTGTATTGGCTCAGACTCATAATTGCACGGGCCCCTGGGGGACTTGTGTCATTATTGGTCGTCAAACTGAGCGCGCGTACCATTTTGCCAATGCATTCGACGCTAAAATATTCAGCAATTAACCTCTAATCATTCCGATTCATTGAGACATGCCCTTCCCCCTTAAAAAAAATACAAGATTAAACTATTCTCAACCCATCGGTGTGAAGTATGAATCTTTCAACGTATTTTAAATAAATAGGCTACCCTTGGTATAACTTTTAACATAACATTTTTCAGTTCACCGTTTGCATGCATTGTTAGGGTAGCTTAGGGAGCAAAACTCACTTGGAAGATTGTAGTCACCTTTGCACCTCTGTGATTAAGAAACTGGCTACTTTGAGTGCCACAACAGATATAGCTAAAATCAAAATGGAGACCTGGTCCTTCAGCCATTCGTCCTGCGATAGAAAAAATGGAAAGTGTAAGATTACTTATGCATGAATATTACCAATGATAACTGTGGCCGTAGCCTCCACCAAGAAAAACGAGTTTGGAATCGTCGTGTACTACTTTAGTATGATTAATTAAATGCTGAGAAACCATAACTTCCTGGACATACATAATCTGTATTACAAAGTAATGGATCACCAAAAAAGATGTAATTAAAACAATTAATTCTCCGACTCTTAGTATGTTGTTATTACCCAAACTGATAATTGTTAGATGTTGCCAACTTCCGAAAATATAGTGGCCCATGGAAATTTAAGTGTCACATTTCAAAAAAAAAAAAAAAAAAAAAGAAGAAAAGAAAGAAAAAAAGAAACCGTCAACCGTCAGTCTTAGACATTTTGGGAAATATTACCTTGGATCTGTTGCCTGATCTGTCTTGTTTCACTCCCCATCATCATTTCTTTTAGGACTCCAATGAAAATAAGCTTCACATTTTTGAGGGCATTTGTTGGTCTATCCTTGATACCTTTGATGCCTACTCCATATCCCAAAAATTATTTTCTGGTTATTCGTGCAATTGATCCAATTTTGTATGTATAATGGTTTATTTTTATATCGCTTTGTAATTTTCTGTATTTTGATATTAATAATTGTCACGAGAGTGATTTTTGTAATTTTTTTTTTTTTTTTTTTGTTTTTTTTTTTTTTTTTTTTGTTTTTTTTTGAGATTTGGTGACGGTATTGCCGACGGTGAACTAATGATCTGGCAACCTAGGTAACTCTCCATGATGGCCGACTATGCAAGTTATGAATAAATTAGTGATAGAGTCAGTGCAAATATCTCTCGAGTTATTAGCTTGATGTTTGACCATCCATACTGGACCGTTAGTTTAGAGAGATATAGGAAGCATCATAAACATGGGTCTTTGTGAGGATACCGGGCGATAATCCACGATAAAGCGAACTTTTGCGAATTTTCCCCATAGATTTCAGACGGCATTCGCGCTGGAACGTAAGTTCGACGTTTTAGAAAATCGCGAATCGGAGGGTTGTATCTCGCAAATTATCGCAATGCTTTCGCTGTGGACTAGCCGGGCATCGCGAAGTAAGCGGTGTGCAATGTCAAAACTAAGCATAGTACATTTTACACTAAAGCAATATAATATCACAACTTGTACCTTTTACGACCTGTAAGTTCTAGTCAAGGATTAATGTAACTAACTTTTCGTTGTTGGTAATTTGTTTATGAAGTTGAAAATTGTTTTTTTGTGGTAACAGATAAAATTAAGTAGTGTAAGCTTATTAGGCCAAAATTCCCTATAAGTGTTTTTGAGAGTCACGTGGACAGTATGCCTGGTAGGATATGAAAAATGATGGGGCTGCAGCTCAATCTACTGCCAGTACAGGTCCTATACGCAATACTCGACATCCCGTGTTTGTTCCCAATCCCAGCCTCCAAACATCACTTGAAAGGTAATTTTAAGAGCAAAAATGGAAGTTTTTCAGACAAGTGTGGGACAGTTACGAGCTACAACTGGTATCAAGAATGATGACCATGCCTACCGAGTGAAACATTTATATGCTGCATCGGTGTTGAGCTTTGCAATTCACAGCTCTAACTTCAAGAATGATGAGGGGAGCGCAAGGAACCTGGATACTATCCTGAAATATTGGGAAGATTGTGTGGGGACGTACCAAGATAACTGTGAAAGGTTATACTTTTAACAATTGCCAATCAGCGTTCAGATGAATCCTTTGAGGCCTATGGTTACGTCTGGGAAAATTGGCATCAACATGTGCAGTTTGGAACATTAACCGAAGATTTGATTCGTGATAGGAGTATGTGGGGGTGACAAATGATAGTGTTCGGAAAAGGTTGCTCCAAGAACCAAAACTTAACTGACCAAATGTATAGATATGTGTCAAGCCGCAGAGGCAAACAGCACCTCTCAGATGAACCAGCATGTCCAACATGAAACGCTGAGGTATGAAATATGTAAAGAGAAACAAGAAATCCTCAAAACGTTGGTGTAAACGAAACATATCCGAAGAACCACAGATTGTAGATATGTGGGGCAAGAGCATGAAGTAATCAAATTCAAATGCCCTGCCTTTGGCAAAAACATGTCAAATTGTGGTGGCCCAGATCATTTTGCTGTGAAGTGTCCAGAAGACAAAAAGGAACAAAAGATCTACATCTAAATTCAGGTCTAGGCCCAAATACAAGAATAAAGTAAAAATAGACCCAGTGCTCATGCTATTGGCCCTGAGATAGTACTGTGATGAAATTCATTCTGAGCCCATAGCACTCGTATGAAGAAGCTTTAACCATCAATTGTAAAGAAATTCGGGTGCGAGTCGCAATCCCAATTTTCAGGAAGGTCAAAACATGCAAATGATGAAAATGTGATGAAAAAATTTGAACCCAAAGTAGAGGAGAGTTCACATGTCCAAAGCTCTAAAAGTGAACAAAATGTACATATGAATACCAAAGTCAAAACTCATCTGTGGGTGAGGTAAGGCCTAACGCAGGTGTTAAGCATGGCTAAAACCTCACCACGTGGTAGAAACCTGTCAAAACAATGGGAAAGTACAAAAGACAATTTTGGCAGCCATAGATGTTACAGGTGTTCCATATAGATTCTCACTCAGGTGACTGTGGCGCTACATCGTAATATTATGCCCGCAAGACCATGTTCCATGCAACTCTATAGATCACATAGATATGAGTTGTCATTTTATGACAAGAAGCGTCAATTACCCATCAGGTATTTGCAAGCTACAAGTAACAAATCCAAAGAATAGGGAAACGTACTGGATAGATTTAATGTATAGAAGGGAAACAGGTAGCCACTTGATTGGGTCAGAGTCAGCTCAAAAATGGGTTTGATAACTGTCAATTATCAAAATTCGAAACATTAACAAAATGAGAAAATTGACAAACTCAGACCAGACAGTACATACACTATGCACAAGTAACAACGGAAACACACTGGTGGGTGGAAATGGATGAATGGAATGAAAAACACGGTGAAACACACTGGTGCAAATGCAAACAAGGTGAAACACACTGGTGCAAATGGGGAACACCAGGTGAAACACACTGGTGCAAATGCAAAAACAAGTGAAACACATGGTGCAATGAAAAAAAAGTTGAAACACACTGGTGAAATGTAAAATGAACCACCACACTGGTGGAAATGAAAACAAATTGAAACACACTGTGAAAAATAAGGTCAAACACACTGGTGAAAATGGAAAACAAAATGATACAACACAGGTGTAACAAAGCAGGATATTTTGAACAAGCATTCAGAAGTGTTTGAAGGTTTGGGTTGCATGAGGGCTACGTCCACTGCAAACGATGATTGCCGCGACCCCAACAGTTATGCCCCCACGTCGAGTGCCTATCGCGTTGAAACCAAAGCTCAAAGAAGAACTTGAAAGGCTTGAGAATTGGGAGTGATAAAAAGTTGAATCACCTACTGATTGGGTATCAAGCTTGGTAACAGTGATCAAACCGAATGGAAAGCTTAGAGTCTGTATCGACCATACACCCAACAAAGCCTTGAAACGCTTTTAGTCACTACCATTACCGTAATGAGGAATATTACCAGAAAGTCAAGTCAAAGTTCTCAAAAGCCGTTGCCGTGAAGGCTTTCTACAATGTGAACTTGACAAAGAATCATCGCTCCTGACCACTTTTCAAACACCCTGGGGAGGTACAGATGGACACGCATGCCTTAGGAATAACGCCCCACCCAAAATGTTCCAACAAAAAAAACGCGACCAATGCTTGGAAGTTTGACAGGAGTACACAAACTAGCAGACGACATCCTTTAATTACTGGACGCGGACGGACAGTAGAAGAAGCGACGCGAGCCCATGACAGAAATATGGACCGCATTCTCTCAAGCGTGTGAGCAAAAAAATAGATCACAAGGACAAATTTCAGCTCAAATGTGACCAAGTTACTCATTGGACACATTATTGTATACCGATGGGTTGAAAGTTGACCAAGTAGGTGGAAGCAACGCAAACAGATGTCGCGTGATTCAACGTTTCATGGGAATGGTAAAGTACCTAGCAAAATTCTTAACCGACCTCGGAACATAAGTGAGCTATCGCCCAATGACACCAAACATGCAGATTGGTGTTGGTCAACTGCAACAATGTGAAACCAAGTCCGTTGCCAATGCGTCTCCTTGGCCTTATGGGGTGAACAGCAGGGTAAAAAAGCTGATATCAGCTATGCGAGTTAGAGCGCTACACCAGCAGAGCGTAGGTACGCACAGATTGAAAAGGAACTGTTGGCACAAGGTTTTGGACTCGAGAGAAATCACCAATACGTATATGGACGCCAAATAACCCTGTGGACTGACCATAAAACCCCCGGTGGGGGGATCACCCAACCGGGCACCATGCCGCTGATCGTTAAAAAGCTTTGCCAAAAACCGCGGACAAATATGGCACGCCATGGGGGTTAATGACAATGGTTCCCCATCATATGGTGGTTCTATCCCAGTGGAGATGTATTTGTGAACAATGATTGGGAGCAAAAAACTGTATTACAACAGGGGTTCACATATATTTCGCTCTCGCGTGCCAATTTGTCGCGATTTTGGTAACGATCAATACGTCAGTAGCACAGATTGAGTGAGCCCACCGGTGCATAAACCTTTAGTGTCAATAGTGAAGAAACCTCTCTCCGCTGCACGAACGACTGCAGAGACTGCTAATGCGCCTTAGACAGTATGATGTGGAGATATGTTAAAAAGCCTGGGAAAGAATCGTTCTAGGCAGATACACTGTAAGAGCGTACCTCAGGATGTGAGCAAAGCACGCTGAAGAGGAAGTTGAACGCATCCACCATGATTGACTCATCGCTATTTCGCAAGGAATCGCTAACCAGGAATCCAAAATGTGACTGCACAAGACGCAGAAATGCAAGTGGTGAAGAGTTTCATCGGCAGGATGCCGGACCATCAAGAGCAGTACCCCCGCAAGCACGTCCCTATTTCGTGTACGCGACGAACGTTCCGGATCCTCTCCCTCAGCAGATGACCAGTATAGACCGAGGCACAAGGTTGTAATCTCCAAAGATTGACTTACTCAAGAGAACAATTCCGCAAAGAACACATACATAGAGCCCCTCCACATCACAGTGTTGTGGAAAGCACGCTCAGAACAGAGCCTCGCGACATGTGTTTAGTGGCCGGAATGAACTCTGAGCTGCACCTACAGGACTATCATAACCAAGGTGAAATATGAATTAATACCACAAGAAACAAGCCAAAGAACCAACTGATTCCCCACAAAATTCCAGAAACACCATGGGAGAAGCTTGAGTGGACTTTGTCACTGTGGATGGCACGGATTTACCTCTGTACCGTGATCTATATTCCGACTTATTTTGAAAATGCAAAATGACGCACAAAGGACGCGACAGCAACAATAAAGCGACTGAAAAGACATTTTGCAACACAGGACTACCCCTAAGACTACAATCCGACAATGGAGCGCCATTCAACTCCTAGGAATTTAAGACTTCGCGGCAGAATATGAGTTTGAGCACAGAACCAGTCGCCGGAATGATCCTCACGCAATGGCAAGGTAAATATGTCACTTTGATAGCGCTTTCACCATGTATCAAGCGCTTCTACATTATTCCGCTGCCACTAGAATAACGCAAAAATGCCTCTACAAATGCCCTATGCATACTCATAACATGTGGAGCGGCGCTCAATGGACAATATTCCTAACAGCTTCCCATTTAGCACATGGTGGAGAGAGGCAAGCGAGGTAAAGTGCCTGCCCAAGTGCACAACACATTGGCCTCAGTGGGACTCGAAACCTGGACATTTGGGTCATTAGGCGGTGCGTTGTATCACGGACCACATGTTGCTCTCAGGTTGAGAGCGCAATTAAAATAGCGATATCTCTAATACGCAAAACCAAAATGACCCGGACACCAAAGGACCTGCAACAGACACTGTTAATATGGCGAAACACACCAGACGAAGGAATGAACAGTCGCTGGCGCAGCGTTTATTCGGCAGACGCACAAGAACCTACTTCCACTCAGAAAAAAACTGCTAAAACCACAAGGTCCAAAAAACATGTGAAACACGAAAGAGAAAGAACACACACTAAGCAGAAACTGTACTTTGACGGACCACCAAAGAAACAACCCCACTGAAGAAAGGAGATGTGGTTAGAGTTAGGCCACGCTCACATCAGCGAAAGCAGAAATGGAAAAAAGCACAAGTGAAGGAACAAATCGGTATTCGCTCCTACAAAATTCAGCTTCAAGATGGTAGCGTGTACATTAGAAACAGAAAGCATCTCAAAGCTACCGCAGAAACTTACAAAGCCCCAGCTCCCGCAAACCAATATCCAGAGGATATATATGTACCATCACCACTGACAAGTAAAGACAATGACCAAGAGTGTACAGAGAATCACAAAGAACGCAGATCAAGTAGCGGAACGGAACAGAAAACGCAACAACCCCAAGTTCCCAAAACTCAAGTACGCATACAGGAGAAAGAACCAGCAAAACAAACATTGAGACACAGCAACAGAGAAAGAAAAAGTCCTGCTTATCTGAAAGATTATACCTAAATCTCACACAAGACAAACACAACAACAACATGAAAACTAAACTTAGAAGTTAATGAGTTTAAAGTTTGGAGCACTCAACTCCAATTCAAGTTTGAGTTTGTTAGTATTAGAAGTTTGGATGTAAAAGTTGAAAACAAAATTTGGATTTCCAGAAAGGTGAGGATAAATGTGAAAATGGTACATGCAGCAAAAAACTTTTAGAACTTTTTTACTAGTAAGAAATGAGCATGATTGTTTTCCAAAAGAAGGAAAGGTGTCACGAGAGTGATTTTTGTAATACAGATTTGGTGACGGTATTGCCGACGGTGAACTAATGATCTGGCAACCTAGGTCACTCTCCATGATGGCCGCTATGCAGTTATGAATAAAGTGAATGAGTCAGTGCAAATATCTCTCGAGTTATTAGCTTTATGTTGTCCATCCATCCTGACCGTTAGTTTATATAGATATATGAAGCATCTATAAACAATAATAATAATAATAATAATAGCAGAGATTTATATAGCGCCTTTTGCTTTTGGCCTGTAAGCGCTTTCACAAATGGACGCTGATCACTGTGGCCCAACCATACCATAAACCATTTAGCATCATTTCAAGGGATGCAGCAGATAGGGATCAGCACTTTTCCTTATCAGCAAACATACATCGAGATAACCATCGCAGCCGGGACCAGCTTCCCAAATATCGCATGGGTAAATCGGGGACAACCAAGCGGTTAATTTCTTGTCCAGGGAAATTACAAGATTGCTGAATCTCACAGGGCTCGAACGCACGCCTATACGCATGGATGAGCACAATACACTGGAGTCGAGCGTTTACCTGATTGAGCTATCTTGTCCACTTGTTGTGAGTACTGAATAAATTGGTGCACCTACGAAGCAGGGAACGCCAATGGTATTCATTATTTTTGGGTGGACGAGAATTGGTGTTATGACTCATATTAGGGAAGAGTCATTATTTACGCCAGGGGGTTAGTGGTGGAGGGCTGAATACGAAAATAATTGTAAAGCGGAATATGAACATTTTTATCAAGGTGATATAGGGAAACAGGAACTTTCAAATGAAAAAAATCAAAGTCAGAAAAAACAAGCAAATGAAGTGAAAGAAAAAGCATTGGAAAACCTAGTCTTCTTTCTTTAATGAGATTTACAAAACGACTTACTTATGTCGAGATTTAATATTGAAAAAGATCGATTTTCGATTGTATCATTTTTGAAACAGGTTGTAGAACAAATTATTGAGCAATGGCAATACGAGAGTTAAACGATGAGGGCACTACAGACGCTTTGACAGGCCGCATGTAGAATACTAGGGTAGTAGATACCTACGTTAAATTGATAACTTCATTTTCTACGTCTGGCCGGATAGAGTAATTACCTGTTGAATTGTGTTGACATCCATTCCATGATTAACTAGAAGGTCTACTGAAAATAAGTCCCCTTCATTTATTGCATCAATGATTACCTGTGAGGGAAGACATATTACAAGGATATGATACGCAATAACTACGAGAAAAACAAACAAAGCAGCCAAAAACACCAAGTCTATACAAACGAAGGGGCAAGAAAGGTCAAGCCCCATTGTCAACACTCCCCTTCTTTTTTTTGCGCCTTACTAAAACCCATTTCTGGCTAATAAGGGCAATGTATTGTAAGTTCGTGAGCTAAGAATTACAAGCTTCTGACATTTTTCGTTTTTTGTGAGATAATCATACCTTTGAAATTTACATTTTCTAAGCTTTAGAATGATATATAAGATTACAAATAAATTTGGTTAAAGGTCCCACATTGGGAGAAATTTATTTTGTTTTATATTATTTTGTGTGAACTTGAAAAGGTCATATTTCAAATTAACCAAATGTTAATTAAAACACTGTAATTCTCAGCTCATGAATTGACAGTTTATGATATCAGTTAAGCTCAAAAGCAAACACCCACTGTGGCATACAGACAGTCCAAAAAAAACCCATATGCAATCAAAGATTATTTTTGGCCAGGCTTATTCAGGAATAGCTTTCTTGAGATTTTTAGTAGGTGTAATTTGGGGGTCTGGTTCAGGAATTATGGCCAATTATCTGAGACACTTGAAAACCCCATTGGTCCAGTTTCGGCTATCCCGATATCAACAGAGTTTGCAGTGAAAATCAAGTTCAAGACATTTTCGATTGAAAATTAAAATACAAATAGGTGCTGATCCTTTTGATATAATACATTCACTCTAACTGATCTCTACAATATTCTTTTTCACAAGATGCTACACACATTATACCTAACCTTCAAGTGAAACTGGCCCAAGTTGTATTTTATCCTTTGTGTTCAATTGACATATATCTCCTGTTAGGGTGCATCAAATTGGATGACATAAAATAGAAACTGGTCTAAAAAATAAAATCACAATATGTCATAAAAATGCACAGTTTATATTTTTAATATATTTTTTAGTTTGATTATATAGGTTTTTTTGACAGTCTGTAGGTAAGGTACAAGGTGATCCCAAAGTGATGGCCCCAACTCGCTTAGCACGACACAGGAATATCACAGACACTTTATTTTGGTACCAATAGATAACTATGGTCCTCCATACCAGTGGAGCTTTCCTGTGTATGATACTTTTCTATATAGGAATCGGATGTTCAATAAAGAAAATCGAAAGAGGGCGGTAATCGCCCCCCCTCCTTCGGGTGTGTTGTTACAAAAGTGGCTCAGTTAGACGAGGATTAAACTTTGGGGAAAATGTATGAAATTTCTTTTCTAATTTTATTTTATTGTGGGCCGCCAGCTATAGCTGGCAGGACCACTTAGCAATCCGTTGTGCGTGTGTATGTGTGTATGTGTGTGTCACAAAATTGTTAATTTTTTGTGCGTGTCACTAAACTGTTAATTTTTTTAATTGACCTCAATTGAAAAGTTGAAGTTCAATTGGAACCAAACTTGTATCATAGGTGCAACCATGTTGATGAAGTCAAAGGTCATGTGTCAAGGTCAAAGGTCATGTGAGGTCAAGTTGAAAAATAGGCTAAAAATGTAAAATTTACCTACATTGAAAATTTGAAGTTCAAACTTGAGTCATAGGTGCAATATGGGATCCCTCATTTGTTGATGAAGCCAAAGGTCACGTGCCAAGGTCAAATGTCATGTGAGGTCGAGTTGTAAGATAGGCTGGGCGGCCCACAGCTTATATTCTTTGAATATAATATAGCAAGCGCGAAAGCCGAGAACCGAAATTCTAGTTTGAAAATATTAATTGATATTTTTTAACTTGGAATTTTTCTGGAATGTTTTTTTTTTTATTTTGGAAAACAGAATTCAGTCGAATTTCATGGGAGTTCATCATCTACTAATTCCTTATTTCATTTGCCAAGAATCTGGAAGCTCTGGCAATTTGATACCAGGACAAGTAAGCAGAACTGCCAAGTTGCACCAATCCATCCATGCTATACAGGAACAGAAACAACAAAGGTATGCAACTAGGCCCCTTTCTACTCACCTAAATGTGTGCAAGTTGTGAAGTATGGGGAGCCATCACTATCAAAAGGGTCTCAAAAAAGAAACAAACGGCTCAAAAACAAAGGTTAAAAAAAAAAACAAAGGTCTTAATAAACAAATAAAAGTTCTCAAAGCTTATAAAGGTCTCGACATCAAACGAAAGTCTCCAAAACATAATGGTCAAAATAATGATTTTTAAACAAAAGTGGACAGTTTGGATGGTTCCCAGTCGGGTTTGGGGGGTTTCCCGGTATTTTCGGCTCCTTTGAGTTTCAATGTTTTTATATTGCATGGTCCCCGAATTGATATTTGGGATAAAAATGGTAAAAATAATTAGATGTTAACGTGTGCATATTTTTAGCTTCGAGTGCATTGGCAAAAAAAAATCGTTTGACCACGATAATGGCACAAGCCCCGCAGGTGCATTGATTTTTTGCCAATGCACGAGAAACTACAAATATGCAGACATTAACCTAATTCATTTACGTCTCACATACATTTGGAAAAAATGTTCTATTTTTTTAAAAAGAAAATGGGCAAAGTGATATGCGGAAATATACATCCATGTTTTCCCACAATTAAAACAAATAAGCCGAAAATTGGGCTCATCGCATAGGGTTACGCGGTAAAAGTGCACGCGGGTATATGCGAATATTTGTTTTCAAATGTGCATCGGATGTGCTACACTTACCTGCGAAGGAATATCATCTGGAAGGCTCTTTGGGGGTACAATTTTAGGTTCCCTTCCCTGTAGAAAAATAATTTGGTTGTAATATATAAAATTAAAATTTTAATTCGTACGAAATCTAACACGCTTGCTCTACATGCTGGTAAATTAATGCATACAGCGATTTATATAATGCCGTAATAGTGATCGAATTACCTTTTAATCACGATAAACGTACAATTTAAATATTTTCTAATATATATAGGTTTTCCCAGTTAGTTTAAAACATTTTTCATTATATTTCATATCTCGTTAAGTTGTTTTTCGTCCCAAGAAAACGTAAACGTGCGTTTGTTTAAAACAATTTCGTCTTTGGTCAATTATATTAAACATTTGATCAATAAAATTAACTTTATTTTCGCACATTTTCGCCGTGTCCATGCCCAATCATCTGAATGTACAAAGCAATTTCGTCTTTGGTAATTTAATTTCACATTTAGCTCAGTATATTTCGTCTCGTGTGGTGTATGCATTGTCCATGGCTAAGAGCTAGGCCTATAATATCAGCAAAATTTATGTAATCTACCTATCTATATATCTTTCTTTCTTTTACCTCATTTTTCTTTTTTTTTCTTTCCTTATTTTTCTTCCTTTCTTTAACCTCTTATTTACTTTTCTACATCTCATTTTTTCTTTACTTTCAAATCATTTTATTTATTTTCTTTTTGATTTTCTTAATCTTTTTCTTTATTCGTTGTGCTCGGTATATAAAGTAAAACACAGAATAAGTATAATAGATTTTGCTGATGTTTCAGGCCTAGCTTTTAGTCATGGCCTACATATAGCACACGAGACGAAATATACTGAGCTTAAAGTGAAATTATATGACCAAAGACGAAATTGGTTTGTACATTCAAATGATGGGCCATGGAAAAGACGAAATTAAATTGATCTTGACGAAAATGTGTGAAAATAAAGTTAATTTTATTGATCAAATTTTGAATATAATTGACCAAAGACGAAATTGTTATAAACAAATGCCCATTTCCGTTTTCTTCGGACGAAAACCAACTTAACGAGATATGAAATATAATGGAAAATGTTTTAAACTAACTGGGAAAACCTATAGTATGATCAGAAATTTATTTCGGTATTATGAAAACGTCAAGAAGAACATTTTCGAATTATTTATTCATATTGTTGTGATGACGGCACACGAATCGCCACTACGTAATACACACGACATACGTGAAGCACCGAAAATACGGCTTAAGTTAACGTTTAATAATAATAACCAGTTTACGTTAGTGTCACGTGTGAAACACTTCAAATGCGGCACATACCCGGCTAATTAAGTTCGTTCAATCAAAAAATTTATTTGGCCATGGGATCAAAGGAAATATCGTTAATTTTGATTACATACCCTAGCCCGAAGTAAACCATTTCCCACTATAAATATTAATAAATATTATAATTACCATTTATTGAGTATGTCAATCGTAAAGGTTGCACATTTGCATGAAAGTGAATAAAATGCCATCTCAATTTCTTTTCTGTGTATCATTGACTCAAACAAATAATGGCGTTATTGATAAGTAAATTCACGCGGTATGTAGCGGACAAGCACTTCAGATTCCATTTTGTGACATGCGAGACCCTTGTTATGTCCATGCAGTTGTGACAGATTTTAGGTGTTATCATCGCCTAGTTTAGATTGAGCTGGCCTCGTCGCGATTGAAATAATCTTTGAGGTTCTACTGTGAGTTCAATAATCTTGACTGTATATTTCATCATTTGTTGAAAAAAGAAAACGAAATGTGAACAAAGCTCATAGTAGATTGTGTTGCTTGGTAAGCTGCGACCTAACATCTTCGTGCAGAACAAGATCCCTTAAACTTATGGCTGGACCTCATTTCTATTCAATTTACCACCATGTTTTAGAAGAATACAAGAAGGGGGTCTAGCGACCTATGCTAAGAACGCGGTAAATTGAACAGAAATGGGATTACGCGGCAATTTACTGTAAGTTAGTTGTTACTGCACAAAGATGTTAGGTCACAGTCTCCTAAACAACTTTCTTCATGATTTTTTTCATCTTCTTCCTTTTCGGAAAAATGATGACTATACGCGTCAAGATTAATTGAACGCACAGTAGATGTCCAAGGTTTATTCGTGAAGGAGGACAGTATGTTGAGCTCTGCGTCATGAAAAAAAATAGCTCAATCTTAATCGGGGCGGTGGTGATAGCCACCAGACATATTTTCAACTGCAGGGGTAATACACAAGGTTCGTGCTTCCAGAAAAAAGTAATTTGAAGTGCTTTATCCTATGCACCGAGCGGATTTACTGGATAGTAACAGTGCTATTATTTGCTCGAGTCATTGCAGCATCTACTGGTCACTGATAGTAGGGAAAGAAATTGTGATCATTTTATTCATTTTCAAACAAATGTGCAACTTTTGGACTTGATATACCCCACAGTATTGAAAGGTATGGTATAGTATTTAATAATAATTGTGAGAATTAGGATGATAGACACAAGTTTTAAACAACAAACAACACCACAACAAAAACGTATCAGAACGCCATGATACAAGCGACACACGCGATGAGTAAATAACAAAAACACGCTTCCCATTGCATTGTTTGACGTGTGTTTTACTAGTACAACCACTAGGTGGGAGGATCGTTAACAATCACTTAACTTCTCGTAATACAAAAGCAAAGCATGATTTTCAAACCTCAGAACTATATATGACACATTTCATGAGCAAGATATGAAATAAGAAAACGAAAACAACGACATTTTTCAATGGAAAAGAATTGCGCTGCGTTGATGATATTACAATGAGATTGGGCTTTAAATTCCGTATTGAATATGTGGTTCTCCAACAACAAGAAATCACGCAAGCAAACAATCGAAACTAAGCAATATTACCTTCAAAGGTATTCAAGTCAGGATAAGACAACCTTTAGACAAGAAATAGGAAATACTAATTCCCAACTCAACTGCCAATTTAACCTTGAACAAGAACAAGACAGTTTGGATTTTTTTTTTAAAGGTCCATGGCCCGATCGCTAATAGGCCTCGTCCCCAGAAGCTCCAGATGTTACCGGAAGTGGTCAACGTTTTGGTATCAGAAGAAAGCTACTATTTTTCTCATTTACCCTGTGAAATCTTAGAGCCAAAGGATGTGTGGTTTGGAAGTTATGAGCAAAAATGTGCCCCATTTTGGTCGACCAATATTAATGTTACACAGTACTCTATGGGGCTTACAAAATCACGTTAACACTTAAGTGACCAAGGGGTTTTCACTCCCGTTGGTGCCCAAGGGGGGGGGGGGGGGTTCCATGGGACCCCACACTAAGGAAACCACTTTCCCGAAGGAATTTTGCACGAAATTTATACCACATGTGAAGGGTCATAAGACAACCCCAAATCACCAATAAAAAATGAAATTTGTTATTCGGGCTGCAAATTAGGGGCAAAACATTGTTTTCAAACATGCGAAAATTGGACAAAAAGACGGAAATTTCAAATGAGCCTTGCCTTACATCAAACTTTTTGAAAACTTATTTTATGTTATATCTATTCGTATAAAAAAACCCCCCCCAAATTACTATATTTTAACCACAAAACAAAACCTGCAGTTTTTAGGGATCCTGTATTTTTAACGAGTGTTGCAAAATACATGTCCTTTTCCCATAGACTTTGTACAGCAACGGTTTAGCAACGTCCATAAAGAAAATGTTTGTTTTCAGCAACAAGAAAAGGGTTGATTATTTTTAATGTTACTAATAATTGTTTACTTACATGTATGTTGAACTTATTCAGCAAAAAAAAATTTGCTTTGGTTCTCGGTTCTTATTCTTATTTTTAAAAATATTCTCAAATGACTTCCGTTAGTGCCCAAGGGGGGGGGGTTCCATGGGACCCACTAATTAACTCATTAACGGCTGGCCGATTTTAATTTTTTTGGTATGAAAAGAAGCGCATTTAAAAGTCAGACAATTACAAAAATTTTGTCGCAAAAATCCCACGCGTAAGCGGCCAGCGCGAAAACAAATTTTGGGGTCCATAGGAACCCCCCCCCCCCCCTTGGTCACTTAAGTGTTAATAGCTCTCGCATCAAAATGGATTGAATATCGGCGCGAAACTTTACAGATGGGGTTTTTTGAGTAAAGGCCAATCTATCAAGATGAAAACTTCGTATCCTTAAATCGGGCCATCCAGCTTTAAATCAACAAGATGGTCTAATGAAGGATAGTTCATTTTATGAAATATCAGAACGTTTCAACAAATTCGGAATAGAAGAAATGGGATCAAGTTCGACAATGGGGCAGACGCATACTAGTATACTTGGTGCTCTCTTTACATTTGCTAAATTTACATAGCCGTTACTCTTTTTTTAAAACTTAATGGCTTTTTTACATTGCCAAGGGCTTTTGTAGATTGTGGCAATCTCCACGCCTTCGGTTGTTAAAATTCTTCGGGTGATGTTTTTTCTTTCGTGCAGCAAATTACCAATATACGTAATTGTGTACAAATTTCAACATTTTAAAATTGCTTACTTTAAACGTATCGATAAATGAGAATTGCAGCTGTATAATTGAGTACATGAGGCCTAACATTAGTAATCATTTTGCAGCGCTTCTTTAAATCTGTACTTCAATGTGTGTCGTTATCAAAAAAAAATACAATGATACTTTTTAGATATAAAATACTTTTCATTAAAGATTAATAGATTACCTGATATTTCTTCAATGTCTCTTCAATGGAGTGTAATATTTCACCTACGTTGTTATCAAGCGACATCTCATAAAGCGTACTTGCTATTTTCAGAGCTGTTATCTCGTAGATACATTGGTTTTCCTTGTCAAAATTCTGCAAGGAAAAATGAATATTTTCGAATTATCCAATGTTTTGTATATTGCTTGCTAATTTATTACTTAATTGTTCTAGATAACAAATTTTATCTTAATCGTTTTCAGACATGAATTTGACGCTGCTGTTAAATCTTGTAAAATGAACACAAAACTGCTGGAATTTATTGATGAAGGAAATCTGTTTCCGTCTCAATTCCTAGTTTTGCTCTATTTCCTTTCGATATTTACGCATTTTCGGCATTTAACAGTGCGTACATCTGATGTGCATGCGCATTTCTAGTAAATTTTTAGTGGGCCAACTTTGTGAAAAGATGACATATCATGCATGCCTGAGCCCCTCCTCGCGTCTACGGTAATGAAAGAGAAGCTATGCGACTGTAATTACATAGACTATTCAACCAAAGCCCGTGCGACTAGCTCCTATGAGATTCTGGCCCGAAATTATGCTCCAGGAGCATATGTTCCTGGAGCATAAATAGATCTTCATATCAAAATTACAACTTATTTGAATGTTTCAGTTGTGATCTATAGGGAAATGGGTTCAAAACGTTCAAATATTTGTCCGCCCGGGTTGAGAATTAGAGAGCTCGATGTGGTATTTTTACGTGTATTTCAATGTGTTTCAGACCCGGGATGCTTCCATTTTCGTCAGCCTATCTGACGGGAAATGGACGCTTGACGGAATATGGACGCGCTCCTGTACACACTCTATGGATGCTTCCATTTTCGTCAGCCTATCTGACGGGAAATGGACGCTTGACGGAATATGGACGCGCTCCTGTACACACTCTATGGATGCTTCCATTTTCGTCATGCTATCTGACAAGAATGGATCGTGAGGGAAATGGATAGATATGTATAGTGGATATTAACACTTAAGTGACCAAGGGGTTTTTCACTGCCGTTGGTGCCCAAGGGGGGGGGGGGGGGGTTCCATGGGACCCCCCCCTAAGGAAACCACTTTCCCGAAGGAATTTTTGCAGGAAATTTATACCACATGTGAAGGTCATAAGACAACCCCAAATCAGCAACAAAAAATGAAATTTGTTATTTTGCTGCAAATTAGGGTGCAAAACATTGTTTTCAAAAACAACGCGAAAATTGGGAACAAAGACTGAAAATTCAATGAGCCTTGCGCTACCCAACATTTTGAAAACTTATTTTATGTTGATATCTATTCTAGAAGACCCAAATTACATAGATTAACACAAAACTAGCAGTTTTAGGGAATCCTGTATTTTTTACGGGTGTTGCAAAATGCACGTCATTTTCCCATAGAGTTTGTACAGTAGTTTTGTCAACATCCCTGTGAATTGTTTGTTTTCAGCACTAAAGGGTTAATTTTTTTTTAATGTTTCTAATAATTGTTACTTCCTGAGTGGAACTTATATCGCAAAAAAAAAAAATTGCTTTCGTTCTTGGTTTCTTATTCTTATTTTTAAAAATATTCTGAAATGACTTCCGTTAGTGCCCAAGGGGGGGGGTCCATGGGACCCCCACTAAGTAACTCATAACGGCTTGGCCAATTTTAATTATTTTGGTATGAAAAGAAGCGCATTTAAAGTTCAGACAATTACAAAATATTCGGCGCAAAAATCCCACGCGTAAAGCTGCCAGCGCGAAAACAATTTTGGGGGTCCCTAGGACCCCCCCCCCTTGGTTCACTTAAGTGGTTATTAATTTTACTAGGAGAAAGGCAATTTCTCCGATGAATTAAATTCTGGTCGCCCGGTCACTAGTGTTTTATTTTATCCATGCAGAAAACGGAGCGCTTTCATTGCTGGAATTTCGCCTAGGAGAAAGTAATTTCTACTACGAGAAATTAAGGCAAAAGGAAGCGCCTCTCATTGGCTAGAATTTCTCCGAGGAGAATTAATTTCCTCCTAGGAGAAATTCCAGCCATTGAGATCGCTCCTTTGGCTGAATTTTCTCCTATGAGAAATTCATCGCAAAGAGCGCTCCTCAGTTGCTAGAATTTCCTCCTAGGAGAAATTCAGCTAAAAGGAGCGCTTCTCATTGGCTGGGAATTTCCTCCTAGGAGAAATTCCCAGCCCAAAATGTTTGCTCCATTGACTGGAATTTCTCCTAGAGAAATTAACTTTCCCCTAGGAGAATTTAAATTCTCTAGAGAAATTCCAGCCAATGAGAGGCCCGCCCCTTTTGGCTGAATTTCCTCCTCGGAGAAATTACTTTCTCCTCAGGAGAATTTAATTTCCTCCGTAGGTGAAATTGAATTTCTCCTCGCGGAAATCGGTATTTTGACTCTTACGGCCATCTTATGTAACATTTTCTTTTTTCTCCTAGGGGAAATTTGATTACCCTCTTAACAACGGGATTTTGGTGATTGGCTATTTTATTTGCGCCTGGAAGAAATTAAGATTAAGAAGCGCTATTATTGGCTGGAATTTCTCCTAGGTGAACTTATAGTTTCTCCTAGAAGAAATTGAATCTAGGAGAAATTGAATTTCTCCGAGGAGAAATTCTGGTAGTTATGACTCGATGGCCATGATAGAAGTGCGTCCAATTTCGTCGTGCTTCACCCATTTCTAGTCCAGAACGCCAGGCAAGCTGAACAGTTGTCTCCGAGATTAGCATTAATTATATTTTAACCGAGTGCGCCCTAACCCAAAGACATAGCCGAGACCGGTTGGAGAGTCTAACTTGTTGTACATGGTGAACAACAGTGGTCCCATTTGGAACAGGAGGCGGGTACATGAAACGATGGAGCCGTCATGGTCGTGTTAGTTATGTTAATTCCTTGGAATTAGCATACATCTTCCGTATAATTTAATTCAACGGCTATTCAAACTATAAATAGCTAGATGTGGGATTTATATCTAAGCGCAAAGCCGCCCAGCCTGATTGCGTACAGCAATACGGTATAGCACTCATCTGTGGCCATATCAGGTCAGCTGCCCAACGCGTGGAGCATATTTCGAATTCAAAACATAGTATCTTCAGACGATTGGCAGCGAGATAATAAGGATTGCAATTAAGAGAATTAAAAACTCAGTTGACTCAATGGGATCACATTACTAAGGGAGCTGTAATTAATCATACCTCTGAACTGGAATCAACAATAATGGGACGATAACTTTATTTATGGCGAAATTCATGCATCAAATCATGAAACAATAAGGACAACCTAATATACTGTGTGTGAACTGAGTCCGTTTATCAAGTCACCTACTTTTTGGCAGGAAAATCATATACTTGTCCGCTCGGATTCATTTCCCCTTGTAAAAGCATGCATCCGTGGGCGAGGGGGAGTTTTGATCAGGAATACACCGAGTTTACAAATGCACAAACGAAATGACAATAATATTTAATGTCACGTGATGCGCTTTTAACCAGCGAGCTCTATAAGTTACTTAAAGTTAATCATCTCATAATATGATTTTTTTTTACTTTATTACCATAAATATTGTGTCAGCATCGGCTCCCTTTTGTAGTAGCAGTTTTACCACGTCGAACTTATTGATCGAAATAGCCAATATGAGTATGGAATGTTGACTACCGCTGTCAGTATCCTATGAAGAAAAACAGATGGTTTCGCAGTTAAGGGCCGGTTTGCAGGACCAAGTAAAAAAATAAGGCGTTTCTCAACGTTTTTTAATCAATGAGGGAGGTCAATTATTATTAGATATTTTTTTTTAATTTTTATTTTGAAAAATGGCCGCCCTATTTAAAGGGACCGGAGGAAACATTTAGAGGGTACAAAGTTCTCTCAATTTGCACGTGATCGGTGGTAGAACCACCGAGAAGGGTTATTGATCAAGCAAGAACAAACTGAAGCAAAACAAAAACATGTTTTGAACTTGCCTGCTATCGTAATTGTCCCCATAGAAATGCGTGCTTTGATTTTCTGTCGTGCACAACAGAAAATGCAAACAGCTCGTCTTAATGATCTTATTACATAACGAACTATGCAAAAAATGGGTTCGAAGAAAGTTGTTAGGCTAGCCCTTCATTCTGGTGTCTCTTTTAAGAAGGCTGTTGAGACGACACATTTGTTCACATAGCATAATATTTCTTAAGTAAAGTGAGACATTTTTTTCAGAAACGCTGATACCTGCGGGGTATTTGTGAGTATCAATCTCCTTCTTACACAGTGTATAATATTGATTTTTAGGCCATTTTGCTGTCTTGCACCACGTGAGTCAATGTGCTCAACTTATGCCGTATGATTTTACATAATAAGTGCTTATTGAAACCAATTATACAATAAAAACAATCGCCAGTCTCTCATTTGCAGAAATAATGCCGGCCGCAGGTGTAAAGGAGATTGGTCCGCCCGGAGCCATAGTCCTGGAGTGGCGGGGCTCCATGACGACACGAACTAAAGCGTAAAACTAATTTTGCGCAAGAGTCAACTATATAAATCGAGTATAAATCGAGTATATAATCGAGTTAAATCTATTCTTACCCACGTTATAGTGACTTTGAGTCCAGAGGACCAATATCTCCTGCCATTCGGGGTCTACAAAATGTTGTTGATCCCCGAAATATTCATGAAGCTTTAATAATGCTGGATTGGCGAATATGGCTATTAACAGGTCATAAACTTAATTAATCCGATAACGTCAAACAAATAAACAGAATACTAAAAAACCTCTAATTTACCTAGAATATGGCTAAATTTGAAACATGCTATGTCATAAATATATTAGTATACATCGTGGTTTTAAAAAAATTTTAACTTACCATTTCTATCAATTGACGTTGGCTCCGTGCGTAATCAGTGAATTAACAGCGTCTGTATCCCCCGTTCTATCGCGACCTTCAGTGTCCTAACGAGCACCCAAATGACCAATTATGACTAATTATGGCTTTAAACGATATTAGCTAATTTATCTTTCTTGGATTATCTTGCAGACATTATAGATAAATAGAAGCCGTTAAGGGTACAAACATGGATCTAGTTATTTTGTCCGTTTTTTTTTGTTTTCTGGAAACTAGAGCAAATTTTTGGAAGCACATAACTCGAGGAATTATTTTAGAAACTGACCGACCTCTCCATTTGTAGGATATGAATAGCCTAACGATTAAAACACGAACTCTTCAAATATTGGCAATATTTACAAAGAACGCCCACAACATGAATGAAATGTTTTGATTCCTTTGTTTAAAGGGGATGGTCCATTTAAGTAGGCCTATAGAAAGTTTTCAATGTGATAGAATGGCCTTCACCCAAAAACCCAATCTGTAAATTTCTCGCCGATATTTCAATCCGTTTTTGGCATCTGAGAGCTTGAAACTTGATTTTGTGAGCCCCATTATACTTGTAAAATTATCTTGGTCGGCCCAAATGGAGTACATTTCGCTCGTAACTTCCAACCAACACATTTTAGCCCTAAGATTTTTTCACAGGGTAAATGAGAAAAATAGTAGCTTTCTTCTGATACCAACATTTTGGACTTCTTCCGGAAAATCTGGGGTTTCTGGGGACCGAGGCTATTAGCGATCGGGCCATGTAACTTTCAATCAGTGAATATTCCCTTAAAGGCCTTGATCTGATCGCTAATAGGCCTCGTCACCAGAACCCTGATTTTTACCGGAAGTTGTCATAATTTTGGTATCCGAAGAAAGTTACTATTTTCTCAATTATCTGTAACTTAAGGCTAAAGGGCGTTTGGTTTGGAGGTTATGAGCGAAAATGTCTCCCCATTTTGTCGACCAATTATTTACACAGTACATTATGGAGATTACAAACTCACGGTTTTTTAGCTTCTCACACAACGGTTTGAAATATGTGCCGCGAACTTGCAGATGGGGTTTTGGGCGTGAAGGCCATTCTATCAGATGAAAACTTCATAACTTAACGGTCATCCACTTTAAAAAACACTCCGGCCCTCCAGCCAATTTTTAAACAGGCATGACATTTGATTGGTTTCCAGAATGAAAGCTTGACTCTCCAAAACAATTAGATTTCATAAAATTCACCACAAAAAGTGATTCACACGTAAGCATAGTAAGGATTACCCATACAGTTATCAATCTTTAAATGGATTGATCCCTGTAGGTAATCCATATTGAGTGAAATTTCCTCTTGTAGCAGTGGGTAATGTTGGTAAACTAACAATAAGATACATCCAAAATGCAAATTAAAAGAGGGAGAATTTATCTTTTATCCTTAATGTCTTCTGGTATGAACATAATGCTTTTGGCTTTCCAATCGAAAACTTCAAATTGTTATGCATTAGTCAACTGCCTTCAGCAAGTCTAGCTGCGAAAAACAACGGTATTATATCCTGGGCATATTAATTATTCAAACTATCACTGTATAAACACTCACCGTTAAATGGGGGTGGGGGTGGATGTCTGAGAACTCCGTAAAACATGGCTTGCTATCCATTATCGATGTCGCTGTTCCTACCTGAAAAAAACTGAGTTGATAGATACACAATTCATGTTGTTAACATAAAATCTATATAGCCAACACGAAGCTAGCGTGTGGTTGTTTATGACAAAACAACATTTTCGCCCAATTCTGCTATTCTACAAAATAACATACCTCAAAACCACCCAACATTCACATCTAATAAAATGCTAGAACGATTTTCCTAAAATGCTTCTGCTACCAATTAAACGCCACTTTATCAATTAAGATATAGAATTCTCGGCTTTAACATACAACTATCAGTGATGCACCCAAAACAGTCACAATATTTGAAATTGCAGGAATAGCTATAAAAACAAAGTGAAGGATAAATCTGTTGAATTTTTATCAGTATTTTTTCCAACACAAAATAGCGACAGTGGAAACACCAGATTCAATGAGTACGTATATATCTTCAGTCAATTAAGTATTGTAGACTGTGTCCGATATACGGACATTGTACTACAATATCAACGATTTTGTCCTTATTAGGCTGCTTGGTCTTTTCACTTGTAGTGTATTTCAATTACGAGACTGTACTTGTTTACAAGACATGCAAAAATCTGATTTTTTTTTCGTTTTTTATTTACAAAATCTATTAATAATGCTTTTTAGATTATAAAAATTTGTAAAAAATAGTCCCCGTGAATAAAATATCGTCCACTTAGCATGTGTTTGTAATGAGAAAAGAAAAAACATCCTTTTTTTATATCTTTTTCATTTTTCATTGTAACAGATCTTTCACTACTTATAAAAATGTGTTACTTTATTTTGTAAATGACAAATTAAAGGAACATTTCGGGTGATTCCAACAGCTACTGTTTTATTCATGTTTTCTCTAAATAATCCTTGAGAAAAGCCTTATTCACAAAATTTTTAGTTGATTGCGATCTTGCGGTTTTGTGTTCTGAGCGATTCTTGTTTCCAATGGTCCCATAGGCCACTGTGCCGTAATTTCTGTCCGTTTGCGGACCGAAAAATACAACATTGCTAATTTCGACCGAACTTGGCACGTAAGATTGTACACGTGGATTACTAATTATGTACCTTGGTATACTATACGTAACGGTTCAGATGATAAAAAATCTTAACTTTTTTTTAGGTAATTCGGGGCGACACTGCGGCTGTTGGATTCTGAAATGCCCCGTATTATGAAATAAACAAAAGTGGGAATTAATTTTGTCGTTATTAAGTGATTAAATAGTGATCGTTATTTGCACATCAATTTATTCGATTTTAAACATAGTTTGGTGTGATGCAAAGCAATTAATAGCATCGACTAATTAAAATATAAATTTATTCAAAACAATCAAATTTTTATATGAAATACCATTTTATTTATTTTTATTTTTTGCAATTAACTCTTTAAAAATCTACTAATTTACGGTGGTTTATTGATTTGCCTAGCCACATTCAAGGAAAGCTTAAAGAATCAGCAATTAATCATCAGTTACGTCCCTTAAAAGGCCCTATGATTCAACTTATTTATGATCAGTTCAGCACGACTGATCACCTCATATGATTAGGCCTAATGAGAGTTACCCTTAATTTAAATAATTGTTAGAATGATTTCTGATCTCCATGTCAAAATTAACTGAGCAACAATATTGTTAGCCTTTGAGAATATAACCATCACTACAAATTATAAGCTGATTTAGATGCCATGGGAGTGCGCATGTTGAATATATTTCTGAAACAGGGTTTGCATTGTTTTGACACAAATAAACGGAATGCTTGGAACCTGGAATCACTTTTTAATGCAAGTTTGAAAGAATATAATTGCATATTTCTATGCATTACTAACAAGCGATATCATCATCATCATCGTCATCGTCGTCATCATCGTCATCGTCATCATCGTCGTCGTCGTTGTCGTCGTAATCGGTATCGTCATCGTCGTCATTGTTATCATCATCATGGCACTCACAAAAACTCACACCACCCAAAATAGTGTCCCATCCACTCTTACAAACCATCCATCCATACTCACACACGAACACACACACACACACACACACACGCGCGCGCACACACGCACACACGCACACACACACACCCACACACCCACACACAGATACACACTTGCACAAACAAACAAACACACTCATACAAAAGTTTATACAGTTAAAATACCTTAGAAGCATGAGCCCCATGAGCCGGTGCACTTTGTTCCAAAACCGTTAAGAAATTTCGCTTTTCTTGAAGAATAACCATTGTAACCAAAGATTGCTGGGTATCCAAGCAACTGGTGTTTCTGGCTATAGCTGTTTCACGGATATTAACAGGGTAACAGGTTGTCTTCTCAAATTCACCATCATTAAGTGCAGGCTACCTGGATAAGCAATCAATTAATCTATACATTAACAATAAAAAACAAATATAATAAACTATAAACTCATAATTCGTCATTTAATTTGTCATACACGCAACTTTAATATGTAATGTACTAGAAAGACAAATTGAGCGATTTTGTGATCCATTAATTGTCATGCAATATAAAAAGTGAAATTTTTTTTATTTTATGTACAAACATTTGCAATTGTTGATAAAAATAATTTGAAAATCTGATAATGTGTTAATTGAAAACATTATGAAAACATTTTAGCGTATTTCTTGAGTGATCAAAAAATTCAATTGCATGACAAATGAAAAATTATGCAAAGTATAGTAGGCCATTGTGCCATATAGGAACCTATGAAGCCGTCCAACCAGTGGTGGATTCATCTTTAGGAAAAGTGGTTATATTTAACGGGGTCCCTAGCCGAACCCCCCGCTTATGCACTAAACGGAAGTGCAAAATCTTTATGCAGTTAAGTTGTAAATGTACGAATTGTGTTGATTACTTTATTTTTTATTTTCACTAATAGCCCGAGAGGCACTATTAGGCGAAAGAAAATGTCCACCATGCCTCGTCGTGGACGAATTACAGAGTACCTCAACATATTTTTTTGTATTCCCTCTTTTCTTTCCTATTTTCCCCACATACCTACAACATTAAATTGAGTTCCAGGAACTTGTTAATAATGGACTAACTTGATATATTTCTTTGTGCACTTAATAAAATAATAAGAAATAAACAGAGTGATTGGGTGTTAAGAAATAGTATCAGTTGCAAAACATTTTGAGCTATCCCATCAAATACCTGGTAGTGATAACTTAAAAGATTACCCATTGAAATTATCAATAAAAATTAAAAAAATAAATGCAACCGATTACACTTTTATTGATAGTAGAGGAAAATAATTTTTTTGATGTGTAACCTTAGTTGTGTTAGTTGCAACTATACTGGTCTAAATTTAAAGGGACACTATAATGGACATGAAAAAAACAATGACAATGAAAAGGAACCCTTCATGGAAATCACTTCCACGAGTTGAAAAATAATTTGGATGTTTACTTATGTAAAAACAGGAAGAGTTCGGGGTGGCGTTTGTGGCAATGTCGGGAAAGCAGAAAAGCAAGGTGTTACAGCCTGCAGAATTTACGTTTATCTAGCATGTTGGACACAATTCAAAAGCATCAGACCGGGATTCAGGCACAGTACTTTAGGCATGTAGTAAGATATTAATCAGACAAGTGAGAGATGGATTAGTCGGGATTAGCACCTATACAAATAGCACTGGTCTGTGAGCTGATGACACATGCTTGTCAAGTTAGGTAAATACTGGCAGTAATGTCAGCATCCTTGTTCCAGAAATTGCCAAAAACTGTTATGCCCACTTTTTTACAATATGTAAACATCAAATTGTTTTCAAAACAACTCGTGGAAGTGACTTCAGTAAGGGTCCTTTTCTTATGCAATTTTTGTATGCCATTATGTCCCTTTAAGTTATCATGTGATGAAAATGAAGAAAATGCAGGGTTCAAAGCTTCAAAAAAGAAGAAAAATACGGAGGAGAACCAGGAGGAGAAGAGAAAGAAGACAGGAGGAGAAGAAAACACGAAGAAGAGAGAGAGAGGGAGGACATGAACATTTAAGAATATCTTAATCGCCATACAGTTTTCAACAATAAAAACAAATACTTTACAAAACTTACCTTTCATTCCAGGTCAGTATAATCCAGAGCATTGCAGAGATATATTTAAAGCAAAGGTCATTTGAATGCATCATTAAATGAGTTCCCGCAATTGCTCATATTTGTAATATTTCTTCACCACAGTGCAATCAAAACATAGTAAGATATTCAAAATGCATTTAAAATGTACATCGAGCGGCTATAAATCATCGAATTCAAGGAATTGTAGTAGAATTCTACTGTTTAAAGCTGTTCTTTGGTGGTAAGTTAGGCTGCGCCGTTTACTGACTTGTGAACATAATTATAACAAAAGTGTTTCTAGATTATTTATTTATGAGTCGTATAAATTAAGTTATTAACGATTCCTACATGATAGGCAATAAAGTCTTTATCTATTTTACCTTACGACCTACAGTACTGTACTTGCGGGCTAATTAAAAAGTCTTTAATATGCATCCTCCGAGTTTTTTGGAAAATATGAAAACTGATGATCTATTCCTCCACTTTCAAGTAGTTTAAGAAAAGTGGCCCCAACGAACTTTTAGAACACCGTACCCAAAACAAAACTGTTAGCATATCCCAATCTTCCCGTTGTCGATACTCCTCACAAATCATTGCACATTGATCAATTACCAATTCAATAACTTTGGTAACTTTACAAAACGATTTGCAAGAAGGATCAAGTATATGACCCATATTGAATTGCTTGAACATATTTTTTTTATGTTAAATCATATACTCATGGACATGAGAATGTTTGTGTGTTGTGTATATGGTAAGTAAATGTTTGTGAATATCATTGTGTATGTAAGTCTCTTTTTATGGTTTTAAGATTGCTTGCCATGATGTAACTTGCCAAATGCATACTGTCTGCAGTGCGTGTTTTGTCTGTCTCGAAGGCATTTTGCAATATATCTTGTTTTATTGCACTGTCATGGTAACCGAGCATTTGAACCTTTGTTCATAGTTAGGATTTCATTTTTTTCTATGTAATAGACCTAATGAAAACTGAATCTCAAAATAGCCCAATAGCAAAAGCCTAAACGTCCCGTGTTTGATAGGTAAGATGGAGCACAAATTTAAACCAAAAAAGAACCTTCTGACAAAATAAACGGTCCTTCAAAAATTAATATTGTTGACTATTTTCAGAATTGTTAACATTGAATTTAGTCGATAAATAACTCTTGAATTAACATTTATATAGCATGAACGTAGCATCTCAAAACAACATAAACTTTTTGAAAAAATAAATTAAAAAAACAAATAAAATTGAAGGGGAGAAATATATAACCGTCTCTGTGGAATCTTCAGTTGGAGGGAATTGATGAAGTCCGAGCGAGTTCACAAGAGTATACTGGAATTCCTTCAGAAATCTATAGGGATGTCTGTTGCAAAGAATAGATGTTAATTTTTAATGAGGCTTATGTCCGCGTTGAAAGTGGTTGTATCGATCGATGGATGCGAGGGGGTCGATTGCCAATTGTAAGCTTTATAATATCTAAAGGAAGGATAATACCCTTAATGCAATACAATCAAAAAAATCGCCTTAGTTAATTTGTAGGTTTTGAATTTAGACAGTATATTCATAAAAGAAACCATGATAAACATTATAAGTGAGTGATTCATGATTAATGACACATGGACAGATAGATGCAAGGGCACGTTCCCCGTAACACCTGACCCATCTGACCTTTTTTGACACCCTTATGAATTCGGAGACCTTAACGAATACACATGTGCTTTATTCCGTGATGAGTGGTCAGAGGCGTCAGTGTTACGGAAATCCCCAAATGAAACTGTTCCCGTTAAAGGACTGACCCTCGTCTTAAAGTCAAGGTTGTATACATGTGTTCAGTGTCTAGCCGGCCACCCCCAGACGCGTTGGCTACCCCCCTGAGTAGTGCTTCATATTAGGTTGCGTCTATTCATTCGCCGTTTCAAAAGTTAGTTCTATCTATATATTTATTGTCTCGCGCTTGTGAATCTTTTGATTGAATGTATGTATTTGTATGAGTATGTATGATGTATTAATATAGTGCGTAGTATGGATGTATGTGTGGTATTATGTATGTAGGATGTATGTATGTATGTATGTATGTATGACGTATGTATGTATGGGTGTATGTATGTATGTATGTATGTAGTATGTATGTATGTCTGTATGTATGTATTAGGTATGTATTGTATGTATGTAGTAGTATGTATGTGCCATTCTTAAAAAACGTGACCTCCACTCGAGTTATTCGTTCTTTGATCCAAAAAATCTTGTGTGTCTTGCTTAAAATAAGTAACAGTGTTTAATCATGTTCTGTTAGGGCTTTGCGAGCTCTACATGGACAACAATATAGTTTTCTATACTTTAAATATTTAATCATCTCGGTCAGTGTGCTCCTTGAACACCATAACACGCCAAAATTGACGTTTCCGTAGCTATATGCACGTATTTTACAATTGCAACTTATCCTCCATAGTCAAAGTTTTATTCCATAACTGTGTATTTTTATTTCTTAAAATGCATCAATGATATATGATATAGTTATCATTTTTCCTGATAGCATTTCTGGGTAAGCTACAAAAGACAATAAGATGGATTCCGCGAAATCATTGCATTAGATTACGTTATCAATGTAGAATATTTTGAATTTGTGTGAAAAAAAATAACTGCAAAGGACGTGACTTTTTGCAAGATCAAAGGCAAAAATATGCATACATTGGTGATAGCCCAGCCATCAAAAATGCTTGGTTGCAAAATTGGCCTTGATAAAATTATATTTCCAAAATTTATACGTCGTTTTAAGCATGTATATTACGTTATAGGCAAATCTAAGAGAGTATAGACTACTAAGGATATACTAGGGTTATAGGCACACACTACCCCCTGATCTTGATTAGTCGGAATAACCAGGATTACAGCAGTCGTCTAAATATGAGACAATGAACATATATCAAAAATGTATATTACGTATGTGATTACGTTATCAAAAACGATGACGAAAAATACAGGAGTCTTCTATTGACATCTTAGGTCATTTTACGGCTTCTGCCATTGTCCTCGAAGTCTTGCTGAGAATTGTTGCACCAAAGAAGGTACGATAGTCACCTTTCTTTAACGTTTCTTGGCCAAATACTTCTGTGTAATTAATATACACACTGTAGGGTACACATTGTACTTGTTTGTTGCAGTTTGTGGTTATAATAGGGAAATTTTGTCTTGCTAAATACTTCTACAGACGTATGTAAGCAGTGTTGCACCGGCTATGTACACACTCTATCAGTGTGCTTAGGGGTTTTAGTTTCATCATTAGTAGCCTAGTGCATGCGATAACGTAATATACGTAAAACTAGAGAGTTTTAGGGCCGCGATTTAAACATTTTGTTGATACCAATCCTCGTCCACAAGGTCATGAATATTATAAAATTTGTCTGAATGATAGAAAAACGGATTTTTTTTTAAATCTGACTTTCCCGCGATTACTGATGGCTAAGGGAAAAGAATAGACCTATGGACCTCAGTGTCGGCTATTTAAAATTACCATTGTTCAAAATGTAAGGAATGTTATAATCTGACAATTGTGCATCATTAAATAGATTTAATTCTTCGTTTTCCAGCGGTACCGTAAGAAAGAAAACAACTTCAAATGGAGACTCAACAAAGCTAAACGCGTCCAGAAATATTACAAATAAACAGCGAATTTACCAAAACTGAGGCACAGAAAAAAGAAGGAATATGTCTGTGATTTTCTACAAAGAAAGTCACCAGCCAAGGAAAAGGAAAGAGAAAAAGGCAGCGTGCTCTGTGGGAATAATGCGAGTTCAAATAAAAAAAAGGGATTACAAATCTGACACGGAGCGGTTTTAAAAGGGCACGATTCGAGACACTATACAGAACTTAATGCGGAGTGAAAGGACCAGCTTTGGAAAAGTATTAATTTAGAGATATACGATGTGATTTTATCACGGACAAATTGATTCCTCATTGGAAATTTGGGAAGACCACATTTTGTCATCGTTTGGCAAAAAACAAAACTGTTTTAAGTATTCCTGTAGCTATTTGGCATGTTGGAAAGGGGTTTGTTTAGAAAATGCGGTGTATTTACACTGCATTTAGTGGTGTTTACGTTATCCATACCAACCTCTTGAAAATGAATGATATTCGAATATATTTACAATTAGTATTTCATGCAAGTGAGAATAATTTTTAAAAGAGGTTGGAAAATGTTATCAAAGGAGAAGCCCAACACTTTCATCAGGTCTGAATACTTTTTAAAACCGCGCGTAAGCTAGCGCTCGGAAAAAAATTGCAAAATTATGGGTTATAGGAGTATTTCCAAGTAGGCCAAGTAAACAGAGCAGTTTTTTTAGGTGTTTCCACAGGGCAAGTTTTTTTTTAAAACCCTTTTATAAGGTGCGGGCTATTTTTTTTTAAATGGAAAGCAGGGAAAGGTTTTTTTGCTCATTATGATGGTGAGTTTTTTTAGAAACTTCACTCACCCCAAAAAAAATTGGTAACTGCGCTAGAGATTAATGTTATCAGCCCGTCATATAGCCTGAGATTGGTGAAACTAAATCTCAATATCCGGAAAACGAAGGGGTTCTATGGAGTTTTTGCATCAGAGGTGAACGTTTTTTTGGTCGGGTACTTCGGTGCGTCGCAGTGTGCACGGAGAAGTGAACACGCAAGCGCTATGGTCGCGTCCATTTTTCCCACCTTGCCTTTCGATATTTTCCAGTCGTGAAATTTCAAACACTGTTTCAATTTACGCCAACTTTTTTTTCGCATCGCGTCTATGATTCGGATTGGTGTAATGCCCCATTGCCTAGATGTTATTAAACCCTACAGTCATGCTGTGTGGGTGAATGACCGGGTGAAACTCCAGGTTAAGCAAGAGGTGGATAAACGATCTCGTCTTCCTGTTAATTGATGAACATACCAACTCTGTTTTATAATATCCAGTGAAGTTTATAATATGTGGAAGATGTCCGAGATATCGTTCCA
Source organism: Ophioderma brevispina (assembly GCA_023653785.1). Lineage (NCBI taxonomy): Eukaryota > Metazoa > Echinodermata > Ophiuroidea > Amphilepidida > Ophiodermatidae > Ophioderma > Ophioderma brevispina. Next base: position 63,958 of record JAMKCH010011457.1, read on the forward strand.
CAGACTATCGACGTTTTGATGCCATTAGCTAATAATTAGCGACGCGAATCACGAGCGGATGAGCTATTTTGTTACAAATCCTCCGCATCTTGTGCTTTAAGTAAAATTTGAATTCCTACCAATTCGTATTTGGTATGAAGCAAAGTATAAACGTTTTCGTAATAGGAGTAGGTTTTTATCTTACTTAAGAGCACTATTCATACGAAAACAGTTGGAATTATTTTATTTTACTAATCGAGGGAAATATCGCGGGGAATGCGGTTTGTGCCCTGCATGGTCATGGACCAGTGTTGCCAACACCGCGTTACCCAGACGATGGCGACCAGCCTCATTCAATATGCAACTCAATCGAAAATATCAAAAGAATTCCAGTACTACGAATGAACAGCTCAACCAAATTTGCGTGCTTATATGGCTTGGTCACGGGTGTTCCCATGACCCTCATACCTACCTTATCCCTTTTCCATGATGTACATTTAATGGGCACACACTTTATTTTTTTTATTATACATCATTTTTGCTATTTCGATTCATTTCACGCTTAACACTACTATGTTATATCTATCTCATTTGTGTTCTCTCTATTTGTGATATGAATCAGGGCAGTTTTCAAGAAATACTATAACATTTTCTATAATTTTGCAACGATATTAATCAGGGATAAAGTGTTTAACCTTATCTCCATGCAAGGAGGTATCATAAGGTAAAACATCTTTTGAATAGGTTCCAAGTTAAACTATGACTGACGCGGTTTGCTAGTCAAATTTTGATGAAAACAGCTCAATTTGACCAGAAAACTGTCATTTTTGACTAGAATCTTGTCCAACTATGGACCTTCTACACTCAATACCAGAAGATGGGAAAACAGCGTTTGGTACATTTTATGGATCACATCATATTTGAAATGCAGCCTTGATTGAGAACATTACAATTAAACATTAACATGAGTAATAATTGGCCTGACAAGCGGATTCGAACCGGCGGCGGCGACTCTGGATTGCGAGACCTCATCTAGCATTTTAAGAATTACATCTCTACCGAATTGTTTTTAAACAGCTTGAATGATAATGACGACAACCGACTGATGATGATGAGGACGACGGCATGACGACGACACGACTACGACTAATAGTAATATAATAATCTTTAGATGAGCTGAAATAATGGAGCGAATCGTTTTTTTTTTATTCCAAAAGGCATTCTATACAACATCACCTTCATTATACGGAAGCAAATATGCACAGTTAGTGGAGAATCAAACTTGGTAAGTAAATTACAAGGGTCATTGGGGAGAGTATGATTCCTTATTTTTTTTTCTACTGTAATATTTGGCAATCAAGATCAAAAATAGTCTTTCATGTGAAGCGTGGCGTTTCAGAAAGAAAGTATGTTTGGGTGATATATATATAGCAAGACCGTCAAACTGGAAGCCCTTTTCGTGCGTCCATGCGTCCCTCCAGATATGGCATTACTTTTCCATAAAAAAAAAAAAAAACTTTGTAATTCAATTTAACATTCGTGCATTTTAACGGAGTAATATCTTTTTCCTCACTCAATAACATATTATCAAATGTAGTGTAAATATTCTAATGCTGTAACTCAAACTTAAATGTTCTTCCAAATACCCCCCCTGTATTTTTTATACAAATCTCTTGTGATATCCTTACTTGTGTACGCAACCATGCTCTAACTTCATAACGATTTCCAAAGATGTCTCTAGTATTGTACCCCTTGATGATTTCCCTTTAACCACTCAAACCAGCTATTAGCAACAAAGTAACAGACATATTTTGTCGCTCTTTTCTTCCAAAACCCAGCCTCTCATCGATGCTTGTGTCTTTTTTAAAGACTAGTCTTTTTTTCAATTTTAGAAACAGGAATACACTTACCGGACCGCCGTTACTGAGAGCAGGTGCATGCCCGGTACTATGGAACGCACGTTTGACCCGTAATTATTATGGGGTGTTTTAGATGTCACTGTTTACTAAATTGTACATGTATTTTTGACGTTCCCCAACCATGTGCTTATTCTCTCAATCCTTTGTTTCATTGACACAAACGCGCTGGCCATGCTTAGAGAGCTCTCTTGGCCATGCTATCCCATTGACAGTGAAATAAAACAAATCAATAGCATGGCCGCAAGAACGCGGCAAGAACGCTATTTGCTAATATCTTCGATTGTAAATTGTACGTACGTCAGTAGTAGAGAGCCGGGCGCGATGCAGTTACTCATGCCGGAATAGCCAACAGCACAGTAGTACAGAAACATTGTCAGGTTATATTCTTGGTAAAATAGTTTGTCGCCTACCTAAAAAGCTCTAAGGATAGGGCCATCGTCACCTACCTACTAGGCCTATATGCAGAAATGTGTATCATCGCGGCTATAGAGTTGAGTACTTGACAGCAATGGAGTTTTTGCTGCATTGAAGCCTGAGACCTTGGTCATAACACTTTCATGACAATTGAAAATGGATGATCATGCTAAAATTACGTAATGGTTTTGATGAACATGGCATAAGGGAGTGTTCATTATTAAGCAGGGGGGGTGAATGGAGGATTTTCCGTCCTTTTGTTAACGGCTGTTTTTTTTCAAGTCCCCCCCTCTCAAGTTTCTGAAATTTCCATGTCCCCCCCTGATAGTAAAAAAAAATTCAAGTCCCCCCCTTAATTTTTCAATTATACAATTCATAACTTGTCAATATCCCAGACCTCTCTTTTAGGGCAGCGAGAGTGTTGCTCCCCTTAGTCTCCTTAAGGCATTGAATGAGAATGATTTTTAACTCCTCTTAAGATAATTTTCTAGGTACATTGCAGTAGTAAATGTTCTTAATTGCTCCTAATAGTCATGAGAGCTTTTTTTTGGGGGGGGAGAGAACTACATCTTTTTAAAAAGGAAATTATCACAATAGCTTACATAAATTTCTTTGATGACTCTTTTTTACTATATTCTTTACTGTCAAGAACTGGTAGACATCAATGACAGGGCTACAAGCGTCCATATTCCTATATTTCCTATATGTTTGAACTCCTCTCTCCCTATAAATTCCCTATAAACTCCCAAAATCCCTATATTTCCCTATATTTTTTTCTCCACAGAAATAAAAAAAATGTTTTGCCGGTTTTCACAGAATTGATCACAATATTGCCTTTCAGAGTCTAATGTTCATAACAAGGAGCTTTTAAAAACAAGCCACTACAAAATTGGGTATCTTCAGTTTTAAATTAGGCAGGGTTGTACATATACAACAAAGAGTAAGCTTCAAGTCCTTTGTCAATTTTAGGACTTTCTGGATTTTGATGACTTTTGTTTTAGTCATAATCTCCAAGTTGTTTCAGAATAAAAACCAGAAATATCTTGTTGTTAGAAATCTAGATCACTGCTTTAATATTCTTTACAAAAAGATGCGATACGGAAGTCCGAGTTGTAAACTCGGACTACACAACAATTAATGCAAATTTGACTGTTCTCCATAGGGGCCTACCCAGATTGTTTGGTTGAGGGTGTGTAAGCTGGACTTCATACCCTTACCCATTCATAGGGGTCATTTTGGTTAAAAAAATCCATTCTGAGATTTTGCTTACAATATGTACTTTTTTTTATGTTTTTTTATGGGGCCGGGGGGGGTGTTTCAGAGCACAAAGCGCCAAAGAATCTAAGGGAAATTGACAACTCTTGCAACCAAAGGACCATATTGGCTAACCCAACATTTTGGTACGATCCTGCAGGTCCAAGCAAGGGTCAAGGTCACATCTGTGAATTGTTTTAAATGTCCTTTCTGGTGCAAGTTCTCACACTTGCTAAAACAAAATAACCAGCCCAAAACCTATACAATTTGTACACAGATGACCTCTATGGCTAGCCCGATGTAGCTTGACCCTATTTTTATATGTCAGTGCAATTTCCTAGCAAATGAGGATTATGTTCAATCATGCTCTAAAGAACCACTGGCCCAAGATTTAAACAGAAAGACACAAGATTGACCTCTAATTACTCTAATTACCCTTGACACCTTTTTATTAAAATTCTATAAATTGCCCACCACATTTGTACAAAAGAACCACTGGCTAAGGACTTGGGGTGTACACCAAGAATGCCTATAATAACCCATGTGACCTTTTACCCTGTTTTTGAGAAAAAACTTTCAAATGCCAACTTCCTGTAATGATAATTGGGTACAATGGATTCAGTGCTGATATTGGCATAGTTTGTTACATAAAATTGATAAGATAGAGGGGATCTAGCAGATGCTATTACCACTTCTAAAATACACAACTATTTGTGTTTGCCAGAAAGATAGCATGAAGGCACATGTACAATTCCACTGTAAAGAAGTGTGAGGTTTCCAAATTCTCTCAAAATGAATAATTTAAAACTTTTTCAACTTAATTTGCAATTTTCCCACAACACACTCTTTGAACCTATGATATTGTTCCAACGTCAAAATAAGGTCAAAACTTCATGGACTTGACTTTATAATCGGGATTACACAGCTAGCAGGACATGTTAATTCTCAAAACAAATCCAAATAGGGATAGGTTCAGATCGTAAGCATTTCCCCCCCCCTCATTTATGTAATACCCCCAATAGGGACTATTATATATGTATAGTCAATAACCGCGAATTCCTTCATGAAGTAAAATTGCTGCTGCTATACAATGGAAAGGCGCCGACATTCCAAGTAACAAACATAAAAAAAAATCCTATATTTTCCCTATAATTATCTTTTTAATAACCCATATTATCCCTATATTCCTGTTTTTTTGGCCCTATATTTTAGCCCTATATTTTTTGCAAGGGTTCACTTGTTAAGCCCTGAATGATATTTAGGGCTAAGGTGTTTAGAAGGTCCTCTCTGCATTTTTAGTCAAATGATCTACAACACTCGTCACTGTTTTATTGTCACAAAAGCCCTGCATGTTTTTGTCCCTTGCTCTCCAGTATGCCATTTACCATAAAATGCATTTCACATAGAGACTGTGGTCTGCATGATACCTAATAATTGCACAGATTTGCATAGTGGATGGGGTGCCCAGGACAAGATGTTTAAGTGTTGCATGAGCGCGTATAATGGCAATATGGGGGGGGGGCCCAGGGTCCCCACTTAGGGCCCCTGGTGGGGTCCAGGGGGCTGAGGCGCCTGGAACTCTTTGTTTTATAGCATGTTTGGGGCTTCATAGATCTCCAGTGGAGTTTGTCCCTCTTAAATTGAAGAGATTAATTATTTTTGAACTTATTTTAACAAACAAAAAACCTTTCTTTACCTTGGCCAAATGATCTCTTTTTCAGTGACTGAGTCACTGTCGTAGCACTGTCACTGTATCAAGGTGGGGTCTTTGACTTTGTGGATTCATATAACCATTAAGTGGTGTTGTTGGGTAGGAAATATATTGTGACATGCCGTTCTCAAGTAATTAAGATCAATCCACAATTGGAAAAGTTGGTATTAAGATGTTAAGTGGGTGCCCCTAAGCACATGCGCAGCAATAATAGGTGGGGTACAGGGCCCAGTTTTGGGCTCCTTAATGGGAGGAGGGGGTCCAGGGGGCTGGGCCCCCGTTAGCTCTTGTGGTTTAGCATGTTTGTGTGACTTCAGAGAGCTCTCAGTTATCTCATCATCTTGAGTCAGATGAACTTTTTTGAACGATAATATTGCTTTATTTAGGCCACATGATCTATTTCAGTGACTGAGCATTGGTGGAGCAGTCACTGTATACTTGGTGAGTCCATTAAACTAGGTGGTTGATGGTAAGGAATATTGTGCACCTGCCTTTCTCCAATTCCTGAAGATCATACCCCAAGCAATTGGAAAGCTGGTAGATGGCCTAATTTTAAGTGCTAGTATGATGAGGATCATCATAATATCACATTTTTATCATTTAGAATGAGTTTGGGGGTGTTTATATTTGTAAATTTTAATGTTTTTCAAAAGTTTTTTTGACATACTTTTTTACATTGATACCTATTGTAATAGCATACTCGAAAATTATTTTCATAATCACCTTTATATTAATGCTCTGATTTTATCTAGCATACTGGTGAGCATGGATCCCGGCCTGGATACAATATACAAGGCTAAAGGTATTGCTACAGGTGACTGTTTGACATCACAACTGCATAGCAAAGAGAAATTGATAATGTTTTATATGTTTTGTTACAACATTGAAGAGATAGAGTGCATCTTTAAAATCCTTACTAATTATCATCACAAATGAGACCTTAAATGACAGAAATTTTTTTGAGACAAATTTTTTCTCAAATTGCATTTTATCGTTGTAGGAACCACCCTACTAACAACCAGAAACCTTTCCATGTTTATTGGACAGACAAGCACGAAAAGAAAACCGCAAACCTTGTTGTTTTCACACTGGGCCTGGTATCCTAAGTCACCCTATATGAAACCATGCTTTGAGTTCTTTTCTGTCGTGCACGCACCGAATTCTAATCAAATCATCTCATTACCTAAAGACGGCGTAATCGGATTATTCATGCAGGTGTACTCTAATACTTGGTAAGCATTCCAATAGGCCAAAAACATTGGTTGCGAAAAAAATTGAGAGGGGCTTCTCTCTGGAAATCTTCCTCATTTCTCTTTAATTTTCATAATCAAATAAACATTCTCAGTTGTGTCCATTAAAAATGAGTGTTTACCATTTTTTAATATGTTAAAGTTAATAAATGTCATTCAAATCCGGTATTGGGACAAAAGCCCGGGTATTATAATTCAAAATGCAACACACTATATGATTAGAATTTTTCTTCTGTCATACAGATGCATTTCAAAATAATAGCTAGTGTGACACCGTGGGTATGTCAGGAGTCTTATTGAACTGCATAACATGAACTGTACGTATAAAAAGATGCTATTAAATTCATGTTTTACATCATGGGGCTGTCTTTTTTGTCTTTTGTATGTGAAACAAAAATAATGTTGATACTTTGTAAGACAAGGCATATAGAAACTACTGAACTACAATCTCCAAATCCATATGAGTTATATTTTTAAAATGATAAAGTGTGTTGTTAAAAGAATTTACCTACAAATTTAGCTGGCCTTTAATAGGTCTAGCTAGCATCTTTTTTGATAGCCTCTTCTTTAATATACTTTTTATTTTTATGAACAATTACTCTGATGCAATTGTGAAAACAAATTTGTACACTCGGTTACATTAAAACCCGGTTTCATTTTTTCCAATGATTGTCTTGTAACAAAAATTTTCCGCGTTCCCCGTCCCCCCCCTCTCTGTCAGAAAATTTGTTTCCCCCTGCCAGGTTTAAAAAAAAAAAATTTCAGTCCCGTCCCCCCCTTTATTTCTCCTCCCCCCCCCCCTGCGTAAAATATTAACACTCCCTTAACTATTAATGCAAAACACAAATAGTTTTTGTATAAGTAACAATATGATACAGTGGTGTGAGAGATGTATTTTCAGTGTTTTTAATCAATTTTTATTGGAGATTCTTACAAGGTTCTATTTCCACTTGTTTAAGTGGGGTCAATATCAAGCTAGGCCAGTGGCTAAGTTCCAGCAGTGCCTGGTTTTCTACATGCAATATTTCAAAAGATGACCAATTTCTTGAAGTGACAGCATTTACGATGGGTCCGAGTCGACTATTTAGGTACTCAGTAAACTTGAACAAGAGGATAGTGAACTTGAGTTAAGGTTTGACATACCATATTTATACATCATTTTGCAATAAAAGTCACATACCCGATCATTTTTTGTTTGGAAATGTTATGTATCTCTCAATTCTTGGCTATTTTCGATATTTTAAATAATTCTGCCATTGCGCGGGCATCATTTGTGCCCATCACCAGCGGGTGGCGGCCAAACTTCATTCATAGCGCAAACTACTCTGCCGAACAAGTCATTGGAAGCCTGAACCGTGAAGTCCACTGTGCGCGTTTTAAATAAATCAGTGAGTGCGAGGGGAATGCCCGTACGAGTCGCGAACCGATCTAATCGCCTTTGCGTTTAGATCGGTGTTTGCACGTGCATTGTGCTGAAAACTATCATCAAATCGTTTTTTTTAAAGACCGACTGAGAGGATTGCTACAATGCAGGTCAACGATCATTCCACGGTGCTGCATAGGCTAAACTGTTAACTCCTGGGCCTGTACATGGTCCGCAGCTATAAGGGGCCGTACACCCCACTATTAGAGTGGACACAGCCTATATCACTCAGAGGTTTATCACTACTGTAGTATCTCTTTTGTGTATACATTGTGAGATATTCTTAGGAATTCTGTGATTTTGTTGACCATTTTATTTTAGCAGACAGGATTGAATGTGTAAACTGACAATCTTGAAAAAAAACATCGAAATTTGAATGAAATCTAAGTGTGAACGGCATATAAACACACAAGATGCATGCGAGGCTAACAGTCCGGAAGTGACACGGAATACGGCATCTATAAAAGTCAGTAAATTCTAAAAATCTAACGTAAATGCTATCGTCAAATTTTTGATATGTTGTAGAGAAATTTTCTACTCTTTGTCATCATATAATCCTTATCTTTCCAAAACGAAGTAACTCGATTTATAGCATTTATTCTGACTATCATTTGCACACCTAAGTCATGGCGCGTGCATGGTTGTTGTACCGTTTAAAAGAAGGTTCCCGTTCGGTTTGCGCGCGGTTTGGGCGTATCAAAGTACACGCGAGAAAAAGACCGGGGTATCACCGATTTAGTAGACTGAGTAAGTGCAGTACAGTACCGCCCGCATACCGAATTTTCCCTTTCGTTAAGCCTATTTAAACGGTTTCTTAGCGGTTATTCACTGAACATGAAAGGTCTTATGTATTTGTTTTCCTTTCTAATGCGTCTGTGGCATATTAAGATGAGCTTTTAAAATAATAAAACAAAACCTCTTTGTTTTTTAAAATCATTTATTCATTGGTCGCACACCTCTAAATAGTTGCGGTGAAAATGTGGACTTACCTTTCATCCTTCAATTCTTACACGCGTCGTTTCCTCTCTGTTTTTATTGTGGCATATTCTAGGTACTCTTTTTGATTGTAGAATTAATTTTGGTCAAAATGTGGCTGAGAGTGTGTAGTTTAGGATACCTGACAAACGTACGACCCAGAGGTTTTAGATTAACAAAATAGGGGTCAGCGGCACTCCGTAATCGTTCGACGATATTTAAGTACGGAAAACGCAATTGACTAGACTAGGCTAGGCTAGCTTAACTCGACTAGACTAGGTGAGAACAGGCCTAGGCTAGACTAAGCTTAGCTAGCCCTCGTTAGCCTTGGCTAGGTTGCCCTCGTCTTAGTACAAGGCTTCAGTTCTGCACGATCTAACGGTCGGTTAACTGAGCCCGCCTTGCTTAGCCTAGCCTAACCATAACTCAAGAAAGATGTGAGATTCCACATTTATACCATTTCGGGTTCGCCCCCCCTCCCCCCCCCCACCACCACCACCAGCCCACCCGTCAAAGGCTCTTTTTAAAAATCTGATAATGTTTGGAAAGCGAGGTATTTACGGGCAACCCGAGTTACTACTAAATCATTGTTACACCGCGCTTTTGCGGTGAATAATTTCGATTCCGCCTGAATAGCCTATTGCGTAAATCATGGTACCGTATTGGACCGTGTACTGGTGCCCATAAAGACAAGCTTTTATTGTTAAAAAATGCACAAAAGTTTCTATCTACAGACACTTTTACAAAAGCCATTTTAAGTATAAAATTAAACATTTTTTAAAAGTTTGAAGATCACTTTTTGGTCTTCAGAAGAGCTTTATTTTGTTCAGTGTTCTGTGCAAAAACACGAACTTAAAAGCGCTCCTATCAGCAACCGCAAAATGATTAAAAAAATGGAGATTTCGCGCATAAATGCGACTTACTTTTTTTTTTTAATAATCATATCTCAAAATCACAGCCCAATTGAACGAAATTTAAAAATGATTTACTGAGAAGGGGGCCTCTGCTCAAACGAAATTACAAGTATTACTCACAGCTTGCCAATTATTGCCTCTTAAAGGGTATTACACACCCTTTTAGAGTGGACACAGCCTATATCAGTCCGAGGTTTATCAAGATCGGAAGAGAGAAGAGAAGGAAAAAAAATGTGTATTTTAAATTGTGAGATTATTCTTAGTGAATCTGGGATTTGTTGACACAAATTTATTGTAGCAGACAGGATTGAATGTGTACTGACAATTGTGAAAAAAAAAAAAACATCGAAATTTGATATGAAAATCAAGTGTGAATCGGCTTATAAACACACAAGGTGCACGCGAGGTGATAGAGTCGGAATAGTGAACACGTGAAAATTTGACGGGAAATCTATAAAAATCAGTAAATCTAAAAACTATAAAGTAAATGCTATCGTTCAATTTTGAATGTTGTAGAGAAATTTCTACTCTTTGTATTCATATTAATCCGATCTTCCAAAACGAATAAGGGAACTCGAAATTATAGCCATTATTTGACATATCATGTTCCAAACAAATAAAAGGTCTATGGCGCGTGCAATGGTGGGTGGTACCCATAAATACGGTGTGAACATGCGTTGGAACATGAGGTCAAACCAAGCCCGTTCAAAATGGGATCCCGTTGTACCATCAACAAAAAAAAAACACTTACACTGGAGGTGATTCTTCAAACTCCAACGGATTTTGAGTGGGAAAAAATTATTGTATTAAACCATATTTTCGACTTTTAGAATTTTGTCAAGTTTTCGTGATTACGTGCTAAACCTATGGGAACGGCAAAAACGACGCTATTTGGACGGACCCCCCTGCCAGCACCAAACATGTTCGTATTTATTTAAGTCTTTGCGTTATACGGCTTTCACCGCGCGGTTAGATGTGCAACTTTTTGCAAGTTGTGAAATTCATTGGACATTGGGAACTACTGTGAGACTGAAAGATCCTTGGTAGGTAATGTTACTAATATCCCTGGCAACCGCCAGTGGGCTTACCTCTGTGTACTTCATATCCCTCTATGGTCAAATCTGGTGAAAACCATTTGTCCTCCCTTGGCTAATTAGAATAGCTATTTTATTGGAGTGGCTATATGGGAGGGGCCCCTAGGGCAACCTTACTTTTTGGTTATTTTCATTAGGAGTTTTAGGACGTTTTTTTTTGGTATTCTATTTTAACCTATCTCAACATGACATTACAATTTTTTTTCCTCGGTCCTCAAGAAAAAAGTTGTTCAAGCACCGCGCCGTCCTTGTGGTCATATCCCCTTATTTAGTTTTGTGGTGGAGTGGATTAGCAGATAATCCCTCTAATTAATAATACTCTTTTTTTTTTTTTTTTTTTAATTTTTCTTTTTTTTTCTAAATACATTGGGGAATTGAGATTTTGAAAGTTGTATGAAAATTTGACATTTCCGTTTTCTTAAAAAAATTGAATTAGGAGTCACATTAGCACTGAGGGCGCATTTCCATCAAGGATTTTTTCGATATTTTAAATGCTTCTCATATTCCTGTTTAAAAGTTTTACAGCCATGAAGATGATCACAAATTTAACCATCTCAAGAAATTTGAGTAACTTATTCATTTAGATTGTCTCATATCGCCATTTCACAACTTTTATTTGAATGCTCCCAATTGAATCGTACACCAAGAAAGTGCTTTTACGACCGTACATTGGAGCAGAACCCATTTCAGTTTGACCGTAGGCCTAATCGTCCAATGGGCGGCACCCCGGGGTGTCCCAAATTTGCCTGAGTCCTTCAATTGTTCCTATCTTACAGAGCTACAAAGATTAGTCCTGCCTTCTTTAACAAAACACCTCTCCTCTACAAGATCTCTCAACTCCAGAGTACCTTTAGATACCCTACCATCAAGCGCAGCGCGAAGCTACAACAACACAACCAACAAACCTTTTTACGAACTATAGGGCAACGGCGACAGCGCGAGTGCTGTTAGTGCATGACATACCTGGCTGTGGAAAATATGTGTTTTATCAGCGAATGTGTTTTCGACGGTGGCGGTAAAACCTAATTACTTACTATTACACTTACCTGCCGCAAACTCTACGTCTGACAGTTAGGCCTAATCATCGAAAACATTGCAACTGAATTATTACACTGATAATGATTTTTTTTTTTATATTGCAATGTTTTGCAATGGCATTAGTATTTCTTTAAAAAAAGGATCGACCTTGGCGAGTTCCAATTGAACACATGAAGATGTTCCCCCTGTGATCTGTTTTTGAGTTGTTACCCCCGACCACAAAGACAGACAACCGTTTTACAAGAAGCGCCCGCCCTTTTGCGGTTCCTTTTTCTAGGAGGGGATCTTCCTCCTTCCTTTTTTTATTTTGTGATGGGACCCTTACCTCTACCTGTTTTAGAATTGGGCAGCACGACAGCGCCCAGTTAAACCTTTTATGAAAAAGTTTGGCGCGGCGAGCAGCGCGAATTGGACCTTAAGTCGGAGAGGTGACAGCGCGAAGGCTCCGATTTTGCAGGAAACGGGGGGCGAACAGCGGCAGCCGCTCATGCATTGTTGTCTAGCCCGTTTGAGGTCATTTTTGTATCAAAAGACGACGAAGGGTGTTTTGGAACCCCCACACCTCCTCATATTTAAAAAAAGAAATGGGCAGCGGCGACACAGCGCGAAGCTCTAGATTTTACAGCAACAGCGGCGACTGTTGTGGCGGCAACCGCGTGAATGATTGTTTTGTTCTGGTCCATTGGGATTCGAGTTGTTAAATCCGGAGGACAGGAAGGGGTTTTTGGACCCCCAACCTCTACCTGTATTTTTTAGAAATTTGGGCAGCGCGACAGCGCTAGTTCAACCTTTATGAAAAGTTGGCAGCGGCGACAGCGCGAAATTTGATTTTTAAAAAGTCGGATGCGGCGACAGCGCGAAACTCAACCTTTTTATATGTAACTTGGCAAATATTTTGCAGTTTATGATTACATAATGGTTTTATATTAAGAAGAATATCTTTAAGAACGACCTTGTAACCATTTGTTTACGGGTTAAAGAACTTCACCCATTCAACCCTTGCCCTTGTTTTGGAAACACTTAAGAATGATTCAACTTAGAGAGCAATGAATTTAATCTTTGAAGAACGACCTATCTTCACCTTATGTAGAAAACATGCTCACGGTTTACAAAACATGTTCAATATTGGAATTTTGTGGGTGTACATATGGTTTATATTAGAATGATATCTTTAAAGAACACCCTCTTCACCTTTATGGTTTTTAGAAACATGTCAATTGCGATGCCATGAATATGTTTAGAACCTTTTATTGCGGTTAAAGAACGATTCAACCCCCTTACTTGCATGGTTAAAAAACATGTTCAAATTGGCAGTTTTGTGGGTTTTTACATTGGTTTATATTAAGCAGGATATCTTTAAAGGACGACCCATCTTAACACCCTTGTAACATTTTATTACGGGTTAAATAATACATTTCAACTTCACCCTTGCTTTTTTGAAACACGTTAAGAACTGAGGCAACTTAGAATGACCTTAATTGAATCTTTGTTTTAACCTTCACCTTGTGTGTTTTATTCATGATTGAGTATTTGTTTTCAAAAGAACTGTTCCAAATTTCTAAATTTTTGACTAGAAAACTTGGTAACTTTGTTTTCCTAAAGGAGGATAATAATGGAGTTTACGATGGCGAGTAATTATGGTTAGAAATATTTTATTGCTGGTTAAAGAACGATGCAACTTCATCCTTGCTTGCTGTTTTGAAAAAACATGTTCAAATAATTTGCAGTTTGTGTTTACAAATGGTTTACATACAACCGTGAACCAGATATTAAAAACAGCGTATTAAATTGGTTTGATTAAAAATCGCAAAAAATTGCAATTAGTTGAATCAAACTGACATTTAATATTCCGTTGATTAAACAAACTGAACATATTACGGTGAAAGAATAAAAAAGAAGTACCAGCTTGTGGGTAATTAAAGTATTTTTCCTTTACCACAAAAGATAACATAAACTTCCCGCCAAAAACACACGTTTCTGAAATATTTTGGCAGACGAATTGTTCAATTGTGGGTTAAATCTTAATCCATGTTGGTAATCATCATTTTGCAACAATGTTTATTAAAGTAGTGGTCCCCATGACCAATTGACAGCGAGGTGCAATCAAACATGGCCGATTACGTGAGAGTGACGACGTTGCTGAGGATTGTGAATTAATTAAGTGAATATGAGATCAGGCATCACCTATATACTCCATACTTTCTTTGATCGGTTTCAGGATGCCTTATGCAGGTTTTGGTTGTACGGAGATTTATATTTTGGTTTGGGCGTTTCAGACTCTGTTAAAGAGACTCACAGCTACTCAAATTTCGTCGCCGAAAATTCGAAAGGGTTGAAATCCCTAGTCTTAGTGTGGCCCTGGGGGGTTTTTGAACCCGGAAAAAATGTTATTGAGCTGATTTTTTTGCACAATAAGCCGAATGCATCATAACAACAACATATCCAAAATCCCCATAAATCCCCCTTGGAAAAATTTATCCAGATGGCCGCCATATTAGCTATATGTCCGCTTTCAAAGTAGATGTGACGATTTTTAGTGTTTTGAATATATTTTGGGGGTCGAAGAATCCAATCATGTACAAATCTTAAATCCTGAATGACTTCCTTCCTCCAAAATCCTAATGGCCCGCATTTTATATAATTAGCTATTCTCTTTTTTTTAATATGTGGTTGAGTTCAAGAATTCAGTTTTTGTTTAACAAATCGAAATCATTGATGTTTTCCTCCTTAAGTCAAAATTTAAAATGGCCACCAAATATAGCTGCCAATATCTGCATTACATAGAATTATCTTCTCACTGAAACAGACACTTTCCTTTGCAGTATCCTGCAGGAAGCTTGTCAAACTGTCGCATATATGGAGGGTTGTTTAAAGGCAATAATCCCGAAAAGGGATTGTTTTAATTTACCAAATATTAGTAAGTTATGCATCTTATCTATTCGAAAGAATGACTTGGGTGTTATGTATTGTTTGAACTTAATTGAATGCATTATCCCAAAACGCACAATGAGCACCAGTAACTCGGGGACGCGCCGGCTCCGCTATCATAATACCATCGAAAAGAATGTTTAAAAAGTTTAGTTCTAATGATGCAGTTTTCGTATACTTTTCACATAAACGCATGAGTAATTATAGGCCTACAACAGTCCGTCTTGCCCAGAAATGGGCATAGAAATGGCCCATATTACATGTTTCTATTTTTACATATCAGAAATGGAAACTGGAGTGTGGAAAAGAAATATATAAAAGATGATCCCAGAAATTGGAGAAAGCACACATTTGGGTGTGAAAACACCTCAGAGGACTTCCTATTAACATAATTCAGGTTCCGTTTTTTTTTGTACCCGTCTCCCTTTTACAGAATTTCTCTTTTTCTTTTAAGTTATTTATATCTATTTTTTATTCACTTTATTTATATTTATTCATTTATCTAATTATTGATTTTCTTGTCATTTTTTATTATGCGTCGCTTATATATAATTTTAGATTTAAACTAAATCATCAAAACATCTACTCAGAAGCCAAGAGATAGCTATTATCGCATGTCAGCTTTTGGGGCGGCTATCTATCCTTGATAAATTTTCCCCAAAGGGGTATTCATGGGGATTTTGGATATTGTTTGTTTTAGATTTATTCTGCATGTCTGGTGAAAAAAATCAGCTCAATAACAATTTTTTCCACGTAGTATTGTATTTTCTTCTTCAGGGACTATACTATCGAGGGTCCAAAGAACTTCAATGAAGACTGAGGGAAGGGAAGTTATTAGCCTTACTGAATAAAGCTCTCTAGAATCCTCATTGAAGTATGCATAGACTATAGACTAGCCTTTTCAAGCCAGTTTTTCTCGCAATATACACGAAGAACCCAACATGGTTAAACAAGTGATTAATAATAATATAATAAATAATAACCACCAAATGATTAAAATTTTAACCACAACCTGGGTTAGTTCAACCACCCATCATTTTAACCAACATTGAGAAAAAAATACACCTACCCACAGTTGATTAAATTTGTAAACCACCACATAATTAATTTTAATCAACGTCCCTTTGATTACGGTTTTTAAAACCACCAAATGATTTGTTCACTAGGTAATCCTAGGTTGATTAAAATGTGTAACAACAGATTAAATTTTAATCAACGTTTTGACAGTGTAAATATTAAAAGGAGATCTTAAAGAACGACCCATCTTCACCCTTGTAAACTTTATTGCGGGTTAAAGAACGAATCAACTTCATCCTTGCTTTTTTGGGAAAGATAAGAGTGGTTTCGACCTAGAAGAATCATATAAATTGAATCTTTGTTTTCTAAAGAAGGATAATATGATTTTGTAAGTGATCATAATTGCGATGTGTCGAGTTAATTATGTTTAGAATATATTGTAAATGCGGGTTGAGAACGATTCAATTCACACTTGCTTGCTGTTTAGAAAGCTGCTCTAAGTTTTAAAGAACATTTCAATATTGGCAGTTTGTTTTTACCTATGTTTATGTAAAAGGATATCTTTAAGTACCACCCTTTACCTTTTGGTTTTTAAAAACCGTCAATTGTCGATGCCGAGTAAATTATGTTTTAGAAAACATTTTCATTTTTTTTAATTTGTTTGAGGTTCAAAGAATTCCATTTTTTGTTTTAAATAAATCTACAGCAGTGATGTTTCCTTAATTCAAAAACTTCAAATGGCCACCAAATAGCTGCCAATATTCTGCATTACATATAATTATCTTCTCAACTGACAGAACACTTTCCTTTGCATTATCCTGAAGAAGTTGGTCAAAAACGTCGCATATATAGGAGGGTTGTTTAAAGGCCAATAATCCGAAAAGGGTTGTTCTAATTACCAAATATTAAGTACTTTAGTGCATCTTAGTCATTCGAAGAATGACTTGTGTGTTATATTTGACATTATCATCAATGGCATTTCCCCAAAACTAACTGCACAATGAGAACCCGTACGGCCGCTCAATATAATACTCGTTCGAAAGAATGCTTTAAAAAGTTTGAGTATAATGCATTTTTTCGTATACTTTTCACATAAACGCATGATTAATTTAGGCCTACACAAGTACGGTCTTGCCCAAAATGGGCATAGAAATAGTCCTATATACATGTATGTCGATTTTACAATATCAGAAATGGAAACTGGAGTGTGCAGAAATTATAAAACATGAATCCTCCCAGAAATGGGAAATAACATTTGGGTGTTAACACCTCAAGGACTTCCTATTAACATAAATCAGGTCCGTTTTTTGTAACCCGTCCCTTGTAACAGAATTTCTTTATTTATTTATATCTATTTATTTATGCACTTATTTGATATTTATCATTTATATAATTATTTCTTGTCATTTTGTATTATTATTCGCTTTTATAATAATTTAGATTTAATCTAAAATCATCAAAACATCTACTCGAGAAGCCAAGATATAGCTAATTCTATGCAATGGTCAGCTATTTGGGCGGCTATCGTGGATAAATTTTTCCCCCAAAGGGGATCATGGGATTTTGGAGATGTTTGTTAATTATGATCTATTCTGCATGTCTGGTGACAAAAAAAATCACTCAATAACCATTTTTTCCACGTAGTCTGTGTATTTCTCTTCAGGACTATACTATTCGTAAGGGGTCAAAGACTTCAAGAAGACTGAGGGAATGAAGATGATAGGCCCTGACTGAATAAAGCTCTCTAGAATCCCTCATGTGAAGTATGGACATATACTATAGACTAACTTTCAGCCATTTCTCTGCAATATTACACAAATAACCCACACATGGTTAAACAAGTGATTAAGTAATAATAATATAATCATAACCAACAATGATTAAATATTTTTAACCCACAACCTGTTTTTAGAGTTCAACCAACATCATTTTAACCAACATTGAGAAAATAAACTACCCCCAACATTTATTTAATTTTTGTAACCAACCACATAGTAAGTTTTAATCAACAGCCGTTGATTACGGTTTAACACAAATGAGTGGTTTTCACTAGGTAATCCTAGGTTTGATTAAATGTTAACCAACAAATTAAAATTTATATCACGTGTTATACAGTGTATTAAGGAAGGATATCTTTAAAGAACGACGCATCTTCACCACCCTTGTAAACATTTTATTTTGCCGGGTTAAAGAACGTTCCACTTTCATCCTTGCTTCTTGTTTGGAAACGATAAGAGTGTTCGACTAGAAGAATCATTATAAAGTGAATCTTTGTTTTCTAAGAAGGTATATGAGTTTTTTGTAAGGATCATAATTGCGATGCGAGTTCATTACTGTTTGCATATCTTGTACCTACGGGTTGAGAACGATTCAATTCACCCTTACTTGCTGTTTAAAAAGCTGCCTAATTTAAGAACATTTCATCTTTGCAGTTAATGTTTTTACATAGGGTTTTATGTTAGAAAGGATATCTTTACGTACCACCACTTTCACCCTTGTTTGGTTTTTTAGAAAACACGTCAATGGCGATGCGAGTAAATTATGTCTAGAAAACATTTTCATTGCGGGTTGCGGACATTTATTGCGGGCCGTGAACGAACGATTCAACTTCACAACATTCACCCCTGCTTGTTTTTGGAAAAGGTTAAATTTAATAAGTGTTCAACTTAAAAGGATCATTAAATTGAAATCTTTGGATTTTCTAAGATGATATATAATGAGTCTTTGTTAGAATCATAGTTATTGAGTATTTTGTTTTCTAAAAAACAATTTCAATTGACAGAAACCTGTAGTCCTTTGGTCAAGAAGCGTGTAAGAAAACATGTTAATTGCGTTTACAAAACAAGTTCTGTTGAGTTTTTGTTTAAAGAACGACACATCTTCACCCTAGTTGGTTTTTTAGAAAATATGTTCAATTGCGAATGCGAGTAAAAACATTTTTAATTGCGGAGTTAAAGGAACGATTCAACTTCAACTTCACCCTTGGTCATCCCCAGAACCCCCCATATTTTACGGAAGTAAAATCAAATTTTGTCAAAATTTAGGCATCCATGAGAAAGCTATTTTTCGCGTGTACCGGTGAAATCTTAGGGAGGCTAAGATGTTAGATTGGAAGTTATGAGTGAAATATACCTACGCGGGGCCCATCTTCACCCTTTTTGTTGAGAAATATGTTATTTAGAAAACAAATTTTAAATGATAAGAGTAGTTTTAATGTTGTGTCATTGCGTTTCAAGAAGGATAAAATGATTAGAATTGAGTTATTGTTTGAAACATGTCAAATGATAAGAGTTTGTGTTCGTTTATTTTGTTAAGAAGGATAATGATTAAAGTATATCAGTATGTGAATGATTAGAGTTTGTGTTCGTTTATTGCGTTAAGGAAGTGATAACATTTTAAATTATTAAAAAGTTGTTAAATGATACGATTTGGTGTTCGTTTATTGTGTTAAGGATAAAATGATTAGAATACAACCCATATTTGTTCAGAAAACATTTATAATATACGGCGATCGGGTAAATGGTTTGTGTGAACTTTTATTTGTGGGAACAATTGTGGATATGAATTTAGAAAGACTCATTTTCACCCTGGTTATCCGGTAACCGAAATTTTATAGATGCGACACACACCATGAAATCGGCGTGCGTGGTTAACTGGAAAATCCTTCATAACCTATTATGGTTAACCGAACTTGCCTTTCCTGCGGGCATTAAGAATATGGGCACATTTTTTGAAAGCGCCCCCAATTTCAAATTTTGATATTTTTACACAGTTACGTTTGGTAATTGTCTAGGAAATACTATACCTTGCGAACGAGAAAATACTAAAAAAATGGGCTATTTATCACAAATCAGCGATTGTGGTAATTAGAATGGGATCTCAGCTGGACTTAACGACGGCAAAGAGCTGGAAAATGCTAGCGTGCTACTCTCGGCGCCTAGTCAAAAGTATGATACATGTTTAGAGTATTGAAGAGTATAACCAAAGCCCAAAAACCGATATACTATTAAAAGTGTCCCCGCTCGTAATTTAAAAATGCTATTTAGCTTTGGGTTGTCGCCGCTGTCGCCGCGGCTGAGTAAAACCCACATATTCGCATTCCGAAAGCTGTGGTTGGTACAATTCAGCTAGGCACCATAATGAGCCAAACACTGCAGTCTTGCGCTGGCCGCCTGTGTCGAGCCGCTTGCCAGGCCACAGCCAACAGCTTCACACTCTGCCTAAGAGAAAGGCGATTTCATACTAACACAACCTGAAAAATCCAAATTAACCGAAATATACAAATCAAGCTCTATCTAAATTAAAAACTCGAAACGTTCATGTTTAAAACAAACCCCATCTTTTATTTAAAAAACAACGCAAAATAGGCCCAAATTAAGCCAAAAATATCGTGAAAAGACCAAAATATGCAAATTAAGTAGAAAGCGAGCTAAAAATAGAACAAATCCAGCTAAAAATAGAACAAATCAATCTCAATCTAATTAAACGCGAACGTTCGTGGTTTAATAAACAACTTTATTTAAGAAAAAACACGGGAAGGCCAAAATTAGCCAAAATCGAAAAAAACAACTAAATTTTAAACTCAAATGTTATGGTTTTCCTCACATGTGTCACATTTCAAACATTGAAATAAGTATTTTATTGTTCTTATTCGACAACGGTAAAATGCTGGTACAGCTTCTCGCTGTCGCCGTTGCCTGGGTTTTTCAAAAGGTTTGGCTTCCGCGGCGAATAATGTGGTATGGTAATTCTAAATAGCTGAGTCCGAAAATCAACGTAAAGCAATAAAGCACATTTTGTTTGAAGAGCGCCGCCCCCAAGTTTCAAAAAAAATGAGAATTTTTTATACGGTTGCTTGGTTACTGGCTAGTAAACTATACCTGTAATGTTTAAGCTGAAAATGTGTATGTGTTGCAAACGAAGGAATTTTGTAATTAAATAATTTGAGGATCGGAGAACCCGAAATCAATTCAACGCTGTTGGAACGGCCTTCCAATATGACATAGCCGGGAAATAGCGCCATGTACGTGTCTTAATACGCTCATCCATTAGTTGTTTTAATTGGTCAGCAAGTCCAAAGTTGAGTCATATTCTTGGGTGGCACTATTTCAATCATGGACGACTACATCCTGAGCATTTCCAGCCCGCTGTAAGTATTGGGATCCCAATTCTAATTAAAATCGCTTATTTTATAATAAATACGTATTTTTTAGCAGTCTCGTTCGCAGGTATAGTTTTTCGTACACATTACCACCAAAACTGCAAAAATATCATTTGAAATTGGTGCGCTCTTCAAAAATACGATGACTGTTATGTGCCTTTAAGATTTTCCGATATTTGGTGACATTTATTCAGATTTCCGATATATTGGCATATTGATTAATTCATATACCTTCCTCTTCTACATCCCGTTTCTATCATACCTAAAAGGTCAGCGACAATTTCTGTCGTCTAATGCCTCAGCAATAAGTACAGTAAACAAAATGTTACCCTATCGAACAGAAACTCGACTCCACGACAAAAGCAATATGAGGTGGGCGTCCCGCATAATATAGCGTCCAGCCCTCTAAAAAATACAACGCTACTGCACTTCAAAATATCAAATTATTAAGGGGGTTCAATTGACCCAGTGATTTTCGTTTTTGTTTGCCCCTTCTTTTACATGTCCCTAAATATCATTGCGGCATATTTTGGTGAAAAAAACACAATTCGGGGCCATGCGTGTTTATGCACTTAGTCACATAAGCATTTTGGTGCGCTATTCAAAACTTGTTTTGCCCCTTAAAGGGGAAGGAACCCCCAATTAAATCGGTAAATTTTTCAATCTTGATAGAATGGGCTTCCCCCCAAAACGATCTCTAAATTTCCGCGCTGAATATTTCAACCCGTTTTGAAAGAAGCTAAAAACGTGATGTTTGTAAATTTTCCCCTATGTAAATTAATATTGGTCCCGCAAATGGGGCATTATTTTCGCTCATAACATCCAAACCAAACATCCTTTAGCCTAAGATTTAATAGGGTAAATGAGGAAAAATAGCTTCTTCTGATTACTAACTGTTTGACCACTTCCGGCAAAATCTGGGTCCTGGGACGAGGCATTAGCGAATCGGGACCATGGACCCCTTTAATTTATCTCAACAACGTACACATCGCCTATCGCCACCGTCCACGATTCCTTCCAAACCCAACATTTGCATCAAGTTTCTCAGTCTTTTCATCCTATATCCATCAACTTCACCCCATCACACATCGCTCCCATCACTGCTCTCTCTGCCCTCCTCAGAATCCCCATCTCAATGGCCAGAGTTTTGGTAAAAATACAACGGAAAAGTGGTTTTTAAGAGGGGTCGGGGGGGGGGGGTCCACTTGAACCCCTCATATGCACCAACGGGAGTGCAGATGCACTTTAGTGTTAAAACGGTCCAAACCGAGTCCAAAGTGTGACGTTCAAGAACGTTCGTATAACTTGATAACGTTATCACAATGTTCTTTGGACGTTTACAAAGTCCTGACCAATCCTAACCAATCTTGGACGTTCGCAAACAGTGTGAGAACTGAGAATTAATGTTTGTGTTTCCTCAGCCGTATACATGGTATATTACGTCTGTGTGAAAGGGGTTTTCTTTCGTAAATTGTAAATCCATGTGTTGTGTTAGTGTAACAAAGTTCATATTGTTAAAATTTGTATGATGTAGGAGACGTTTGAAAGTGATTTTCTTGTGCGTTTTTTAACTACAGAATTAAGTTGGCTGCAGTACTACTTCAGTAATGGAAACCACCGTATTGGTCATCGTACTCGTTCTTTCGACAGCAGTTGCAGAGGGCGTATGTGCCGTGCAAGATGGCGACGATATTGCAACGGACCAGAAAGACCGTGCATCGAATGTACCGCTTTCATCGCTCATCAAGAGCCACTTCGATTTGGCGCTTTTAACATGAAAATATTCGGCACAACCAAGTTTAAGAAATCAAATATTGTGGATTACATAATTCAGGTATTTGATCATATTATTTTATTTTGAATTTCTTGAACATGCTAGAAATGCACGTCAGGTTTACCTTCATTTTACTTATCGTGTATTATTTATCTGTTTGCTGTTTTTGTGCAATGGTACATTCATAATATCGCTAACATTATCAATTCTGTTTCACTAAATTTGTCCTGCATTCACTCAATCCACTATCCATTTAATTTTGCCGGAATTTAATTAAAGACTAGAATGAATAATAAAATTAGAGCACAGCGGAGGTTGAATACATAAGTACCCTATAAGTCTCAAATAATTGGAAACTTAAATATTAACAAAAAAATAATCAAATAATGAAAAATGCACAAGCTGAAAATGAGATTGCACAACTGATTGGAAATAACAACTGAATCGATTATTAAGGTGAATTGTAACTAAACCATTTTATTTTAATTATCTCTATGCTTGCTTTACAGATAATCAAACGTTATGATATCATTCTTCTACAAGAAATACGCGACAGTTCGGAAAGCATTATATATGAATTACATAAACTGCTGAATACAGAATTGTAAGTACGCCATTTGAACATGTGAATGGTCATTACAAATGTAGCCATTATTTGACGGTATAACGTGTGGGTCTGTCTATAAATTTTGTATAACACTTGTAGGCCTATATGCTTCTTCCTCTATAGTCGTTAATTGATTTTATTTTGATTAAAGTGGCACTGGCACATTTTCAAATCTCTTAAAATTGTTTTCAAATGATAGTATAGATCTTTGGAAGAATACAGATATATTTTACACATAAAAATAACATATCCAAAATAGATAGGGGTGTTAATAAGAGGCTGAAGACATCAAGGTAATTTTATGCTAACTTTTGGGTTTGCTGTATCTTCAATCAACAAATGTGTCTATTTAATTACGAGAATATCACAGACTCGTCACTCGTGGAACTTATTATTTTATACAGGGTAAGTAAAAAAAATGACTCTGATTGTGTCCGCCGTTTTGATTTTTTAAGAAACATATATCTAACATGTGGTGTCATCTGAAGCTTAGTTCATTATCTTTAATTTGCTGCAAAGATCATTCACATCGGTTAGGTATATAGACCGAGCTAATGAGAATCCGTGGATGGGGGAAAACTGACTACTTGATTCAAAAGCATGTAGCTCGGCCTATACTTAACCGATTGGAATTATCTTTGCAGCAAATTAAAGATAATGAAGTAGGCTTTCTGATGATATCAAAAGTGATAGTATTTATTATTTAAAATTAAAAATGGCGGACACAATCCTAAATCTTAAAGTCCAGTCTTAAATGTTAATATTACTGTGTTAAAAGAAATACGACTTTGTTTTATTGTTTTTAGAGCATCATCGGAGAGATATGATCTAATTGTCAGTCCACGTCTTGGAAGGTCATCGAGTAAAGAACAATACGCATTTTTATACAAGTAAGAAAGAAACACACGGTTGCCTAAAAAAAGTGCCCTCTATTTTACAAAGAGAAAAAAGTAAACCATACAAATGAATACACATCTAAAAAGTGCATTTAGTTAGGTTTCCGACACCGAAAAGTCTTTCCAAAAGGACACATATTTACCGAGTTATGGCCGATTGAAAATTTGTACCACTTTTTCATTTTATCCACGGATTGTTACTGTTTTAGTTGTCTTTGGACAGTACACATTATCCAAGCTCATTCTTTTGTTTATGGTTTCTTTTGTTTTTGCGACAAAGGTGAGTTCTGATATTGCAAAAAGGTTAGTTTCAATTATAGAAATGCCAAGATCTTGCATACATTAGTCTTTACTGCGCTGCTTTGCCCTCCATTTTCACGGCCCTCCATTTGACTATTATACTCTAAGATCTCTCTGGTATTTTGGCTGAAAATTAAAAATGAAGCAACCAGCACACATAATTTTAGGGAACATGATTGCCCCGGGCATGATACACTAGGCTGTAAGGTGACATCTTGCACACCTACGAATCGGCACCTTTAAATTACGTACGTACTTATAATTACCAACATGCTCTCTGCGTGATTGTTGCCGAAAAATATTTCTTACCAAGTTCGAAGGTTGCGCTTAACCGAAATGACACTGCTACTATTACAAGTTCCTATATTTTTTGAATTCGCGAGTGTTTTTATACTAGAGTAATCGGGCTAACCAGGGTATGCAAGGTGGCGGAGTAAAAAGACCAAACATCATCCGTAAATTTCGCATGTTGCGTTTTCTATTGACGGGTGATGCGCCACTGCATAAAAAGCTTTTGCAAAGTGCGGGGCCGTAATAATGTTTATTTTTATACGCGATTGTTAAACCCGTGTGGGTACAAAAATAACTTCAAAATTGATACGATGAAATTGTATAGTTCTTTCATTATTTCGCTATTTTGATAAAGTTATGAAATCGGTATCGATTTCAAGAGCCACCTATGTGGCATAGCAGTACAAGGAAAAATGATGCGCACGAGGCCCTACTACAAGTTCATCAGCGTTTGCCTTAAATTTACAGACCGGACTAAATTGGAAGTTCAAGAGAATAGGTATACACGACGCCAAAGGAGATGTTTTGGAACGGGAGCCATATGTGGTTTGGTTCCGATCTTAAGTTACGGGTAAGATTTCTTTAAGTTATATTTTTTGTCGTTTCGTGCATGCAGTAAACGATTATTCAGATCCTGAAATATATAGCGGAATGTGGCCAATATGAATCTTGTACGTTATACGCAGTTCACGGTTTAGAAGAATTCCCGGATATCTGTCAATGGGTGTCTTTAGCCAAAATTAAATGGGCAAAAACATTAGTGTTTGAATTATCATCGGACGTCTCTCTATTCCTTCACCTTGCATCATTCACTAACTATACTAAAACAAGAAGGGGGGGGATATTGGGGTATTACATACACCATTACTATCCGAGGTACTGGCCTCGGGCCTATCACCCTCACCCTTGGGTTTGGGTGATAGGACCATCAACCAGTACCTCGGGATAGGTATTGTATCTGTTGAGGGTTGAATTGGACACATAACGCCGTAGCCAACTTGCCCTCCAGAATTTTTTTAGTATAACACAATATTGGAGCATGCGCCAAAAGTTGGCTATGTTGTGTTCCAATAACATCAACAGTATACAAATAATATCCCGAGGCTACTGGTTATGGGCCTATCACCCCGAAACCCAAAGGGTGAGGGGTGATAGGCCCAGAGCCAGTAGCAAGGGAAAATAGTGTGCCCAAATTTCACGGAAAAAAAACCATGTTGTATTTGTTGTATTGCACGTCACTGCGACTCTGGGACGAGGTTGTAGGAACCAGTTCGAAATATTTCTTTAACACATGTAATGCGGAATCGGCCCAATTCTAAATAGCTTGATTTATAATTGAAATATGCACGAGATGTAAATAATTATATACCGTACATGTACTTCAAGTGCACTAAATCCACTGAGACCGAAAGCTTGACGGATCACGAGTGACTGAGCGCTGTGATATGGCATAATAAAACTGCATATAGGCCTAATTGGAGCAGGATGTTAGAATGTCAAAAGTTCGTGAAGATATACAACAATCAAATAGCACAGCATATACCTCACATAGCACTTCAGGATTATACATGTTAAACCACTCTCAATCGGTTTAAACAACTATCTGAAATCATGATAGGCCAGTTAGTTGTTTCAATATTTATATATATTGCTTGAAGATTTGTTTTTTTACTTGATGTATAATAAAAAACACTCATTTTTTAACTCGCAACCTCCTTCAAAACCCAGCAAATTGTCAGTTTAAATCCTGACGCGATTGCCTAATAGAGAGGTCAGTTGTTCAATATTACGCGATGTGTGTTGCGTTTGTACGTGAAAAGTGGAAATTATTTTTGTTATATTTTTTACTCTTTATATCGCCAATTAGGATTTGCGTTATCGGATTCATTCAAGCCACGATGCAATTAATGAGATCAATAACCTAACCAAAGTTTACGACGACTGTTGGATCGCTATGATAATAAACTAAAAAAAGTAAGTGAGTTTTTGTTCAAAAAGTTAACTTATTATGGCATGTAGGTAGAACCAAAGAGTTCTATATAGATAGAGAGGCCAAAACGTTACGCAATCTTTAGAAATTCATCGTCTAGCGTCTCGCATGTTTTGCCGACACAAAGAAAACATAGAGAGTACCAAACATAGAAAGCAATTGGCGCCTCCCGCTTCTTCCACATAATGGGGGTGATCTTTGCATATACCACTAATCGGTAGTGATTACAAATTGATGTATGTGTTAGATGGTGGCCAGTGTAATAATAGTGAACCTGGATCGCTTGTGATCAGATACTCTTTCTCATAAGCAATGCGCGCTAGGTGAAAATTTGTATTCATTGAGGCGGTTATTTAAATCAAGGACGAACTGAAGTGTCATTTCATTCGTTGTGTGGCCATGGGTAGGACAAAATTAACCCACCCATAGAAACCCAACATCCAACAACTGATATTTTGCCGGATTTGTTTTGTATCGACTGCTATATGTGTGTATACAAGCACCCAAACTAATAATTATCCGTGCAATATTCAAATGTCAAGCGCCCAGCACGGACGACTGGTGTTTAATGGGGGCTCACCCCCTTGGGTAGAAACAGAGGGGTTGGCCACCTTTTGGAATCGGTTCTCTAACATTTGATTTGAAATTTCTACCAGTTCGCGATTTGAACGAATGCATTCAAGTCTTCCAACCATGAATTAAAAAAAATCCACATCTTCAGACCAGAATACGTAAATTCATTGGTTAAGACTGGAATTCAGCACATAAATTAGTACCATTGCAATCACAGAAACACATAGACATAATTTATGTTCCATAGCACTTACAATAAAATATTTTTCTATATTAATGTGCGCCATCTCTTTTATAAATTGGATGACGTTCATCATTGTGCAGGTCATTGGCTGATACAAATTTCCACCAAGCCCTTCTATCCAGTAGAATTCAGTTGTCTAGTCCTAGGATACAGCTGGTCTTCCCTCGAAATAAATGAGTTTCGAGCAATTGTACATTACCACATGTGAATAAAGGTTTAATGCAATTTGCCCAAATTTGAGTACAAAATAACTTTTTAACCCCCGGCTTGAAAGCGAGGGGGATATGTGAGGGCGCGCAGTCCGTATGTGTGTGTATGTGTGTGTTCCGGTTGGTTAGCTTTTCTAACAAGGTGTAGGGTTTCGTTTTTCAGGTCTCCTTCGAAAAGTTGAAGTCCGATTGAAACTAGTCTTGGGGTAAGGTGCCAATAGGGGTCCCTCCTATGAGCATATGGTTTCAAAGATCATTGGACCAAGGTCAGAGGTCATCTGAGGTCATGTACCATACTCCATATTGACAGGGGATGACGCAAGTTTACTTGCAGTATTTTTGGGGGTTGTGAGAATGGTTTTTTTAAAAAGCAGCACTGGCACATTAACTACAATATATATATATTTGAAATTCTTCAATGGACTCTCAATTGATAGTTAGGTCACAGGAGCCATAAATTAGGTAAAATATGAATACATGGTTTAGCCAATTGAATGTTGTAACATAAATTCGACCACATATGCATTTGTACATGGGAAAGTATCCAGACTCGTACCTATTGGTAAGCCACAAGGTCACCGACCTTCAACAGGTGATGCAGCGGGAATCGAATCTGGTGTGTGTGTGGGGTGTGATGTGTGTTTTTTCTTTGTGTTTAACACCATGTTAACACTGTCTTGGAAACAACCACTTCGGGAGTATTTTATATTAAAATCATTGTTACTCATAAGGGTGTTGATTTGGCCTCAGTCATTTCAGGTGAGGGCAATATATTATATATTATTCTATATATATTTATAGTTGGAAAAACTCTTTCACAACAGCGGCACACACCTAACCCGGTGGTGCATCCATTACTCACAAAATCAACAATGAGATCAAAGGTAAACAGGATACAAATAACGTGTTGTGTGTGCGTGTGCCTAAACAACCTTGCAACATGCATTTAACCACGAAAGGAAGCAATTAGCATGCGAAAGTGGAAAATGGCGTGAACCAAGGAGTCCTTCAACCACTCACACATTATAAACTACGGTACTATTAAAATACAAGTATAAATGCAAAGGACCTTAACAACAAGAAAAGAAACGAAAAACAGGGCCCCCAGGTGAAAGTTAAAAGGTACACATGAAAAGCCAAGCAACTTTAACTTAGACTCGACTTAAGCTGATGCAAAATATATGTATATAATTATGACAAAAATATCAATTTGAAGACTCTTGAGGCGTACTTTTCCAAATGTGCCAGCGTCTCTTTTTAAGAGACTAAAATGTGTTATTAAAATAATAACACATTTCTAGGTTTAAAAGAATGTGGAATGTTGCCATGTCGTGTTATGGAAAAAAATATCCATTATGTAGAAGTATGGAATGTTCCATTCAAGTATATCGCATGAGTCTGCCAAATGCAATCAGCCTTTTAACTATGAATCCAGCCTAATGAGGAGAAAGTCGCTGAAAATTGCTAACACCTGATGGCGCTATATTGCCCGTATTTGCTGGTAGAGAGGTGGTTGCAGCCAGGAAATCCCAATATATGGCACGCAAGAGCCGGACTAAAATGTCGAGGTTTGACAAACCGCGTTCGGTTTGCGACGCCATGCCGGCGGAGTTTGCAAGTTTGACGACGCCATGCCGGCGAGTTAATTGCATGTTTGCGACGCCATGCCGGCGAGAGTTTGCAAGTCCGTAACGCGATGACGGCGAGTTTGCACGTTTGCGACGCCATGCCGCGAGTTTTTGCAAGTTCGCAACGCGAAGACGCAGAGTTTGAAAGTTCTTAACGCCCGAGGACGCGAGTGTTGCAAAGTTTGCAAAACGATGACGGCGAGAGTTTGCATGCATGTTCTTAACGCGATGATGGCGAGTTTGATTTTGATTTTTATTTATTTTATATTTATTTATATTTAATAACGTAATGTTTTATTTAGTGTATTTATTATTTAGTTACTTTTTATTATTATTCATTTATTCTTTTTATTTTTTATTTGGACTTTATTTTATATTTAATATTATGGCCACTGGTTATTCTAACATGTATTTAAAATACACCGAATGTATTTAATAATATAATATAGAAATAAAAGTAAATTTAAATAAAAACAAATAAAGAAACATATATAAATTAATAAACAAAACATATAAATAATATAAAAAAAAATAAGATAACTTTACTTATAAATATAAATAAATATAATAAATATACACAAAATGAATTAAAAAAAATAATTGAATAAACAAATAAAGAAAAAACTAAATATAAGATAAATAAAAGATAAACTTATATAAGTATAAATAATTAATAAATAAAAGATAACTTTATATAAATAAAAAAAATAAAATAAAAGAACTTTATATAAATGTAAATAATAAATAAATAATAAAAGATAATCATATAAATATAAATAAATAATAAATAAAGATACCTTTATATAAAATACAAATAAATAAAAAACTTTATATAATGTAAATACTAAATAAATAAATAAAAGTATCCTTCTATTAAATATAAATAATAATAAATAAATAAAAATAGTTTATTAAATATAAAGACTCCATAGAAATAATATAGAAAAATATTTTTTGTCAATAAATAAAAAAAAATCAAATAAAACTCGCCGGCATGGCTTTGCAAACTTGCAAACTTCCCGGCATGGCGTCGCAAACTTGGCAAAACTCGACGTTTTATGTACGTATCTAGCGCGCCCTACCCATTAGTTAACACGTTAACCAGAATTTTTTGTTAACCTTATTAAAGCAATATTTTTCTTATTCAGAAACCGTTACGAGCTAAAGAATCAACTCACTGTAGTGTATAAAAATGTTTATATGAGTAATGGACGAGGGCGAGGTTGTAAAGGGGTGGTAACACCCATGGCGGGTGTGGCAGGAGATATGGGTCCTCCGGATCAAAGTCCACCTTACTGACCTCTACGCATGGATAGTGTGTCTGAGTCTCTGATTGAAACAACGGAAGTTGTTTTTCGCCTTAGCAAATGGCTTGGGAAGCAATGCAACCACCTGCTGGTGCACATATTCTACGCAGGTGTTCTATTGTTATACCAAAAATCTTTAACTTTGACAATAAAGTGAAGCCACATTTGCAGGTCAAAAGCAGCTTCGGTTGTTTCACGCGGCGACCATTCAACTGTGCGACAGCCCGCTATCCATGTATATAAGTCTAGCCTATTTTTTATCATTATCTATTGTGTCTCATTTGTTTGGACTGCCCACATTGTTACCGGAATTGGCCACTTTCGCAAAAATAGTGGGAAGTACAAACCAAAGAAGAAACGCAACTGTAGGAATCGTGTTTCTACACCGTCTGCCATTGTTCGGGGGGGGGGATTATTTAAATTCTAATCGAATTAAGGGCACTTGCATGCTCTTTTCGTAACAAACTACGAATTCAAAAATACACAACGAGACACAACACAAAAGTCTGTCGGGCTGAATGCCACGGCGCAGATTGGTTAGTGTGGCGCAGGCAGTACTGTATTCAAAATATAAAAGTTGTGGTGTTACCAGAATGGGGGTCAAAGTTGAGTTCCAGAGACGTTGATACGTCAATAATGTTTAAATATAAATAAAGTAGAAATAATGTTAGGGATAACAACAACGAGGTGGACTTGCATGATGCATAGCTAAATATATTAATTAATTAGAAAAATGGCATTGTTATATATTTAAATACAGCACGTTCAAGATGCCACGGCCATTTAAATTAGCAGGTAGCTTGCGAGCCGCGCTGTGTTTTTTACGAATAGACCGTTAACAATCCTACGACTTTCGTCACTTTTTTGTGCTTGGGAATCCATTCCTGCATGCGAATTGTTATGGCCCATATATTAAAACTCTAACAGAATTAACAATTGCCCAGGATTGTAACCGTCAGGTGGCCGACCTATTTCAGATCGGGACCTAACATGTTACAAACATTGCTGTTAACTGGCTATATAGGCCTACATTTATTTTTTTGCTTTGCACGTCTCTACTCGATTTAAGGTCAATTCTTTATTGCTATGGTACAGACTTAACGTAATTGATTTCAATTGGCTTGGCTTTATCATTCAACACAATACATACAGCTTAATGCCAAACACCGAATACCTCCGATAGATTACCCGCTGGACATTTCTTGCTGATAGACTCGAACACATGCGACTAAGGGCAAGGGCATTTAGGTGGTTTTATTTTAAGAAAATAGTTAGGCCTATGTTCCTTTTACTTTAAAATTATAACGATATGTATCCAAATGGTACTGAATATTAGAAAAAAATCGCATTTAATTCTCTGCACGACGTATATGCAAGATAACGGCTTAAAGAGACCATTCCCGAATATAAAGTCCTCTGGAGTGTGCTTCGCTTGATATTTTCTGACATGTCTCGCCTGCCGCTTCGCATGGTCAGAAACTATCAAGCTCAACATACCTCCGAGGACTATTATAATTCGCGAATTCGTGAATTATTTTATCTGTAATTCCTTTTCAATCACATACAATGTTTGCCATGTTAGGCTGGGAGGCCACTGGTCATCGCTCCCACGTATTTCAAGGCCTTATTAATTGACAAATGTCTCAAGAGCTGTCTCCTCCATAGCTTCACAATAAGTTTAAATACTAGCTGAAATGGCATAATGTTTTAAGACCATGCAAGCGGCCACGGGTCTGTTAGCTTTGGCCTAGATGTAGAAATGGATGATACTGATATGATAAGTCTTCATTTTCAATATTGCGTTAATGTGT